>SNQJ01S0117916.1:16937-31834 GCA_010110895.2 Picea sitchensis
CCACTCTTAAGAAGTTTCCTTCTTAGGTAATGTAGGCTTTAGATGTCAGACCGGTAAGGTTGACTTAGGGTAATTCTCAAATGGACATTTTCTTGTAATAATTATCTTTGTTTAGTAATCTGAAGTTGTATCTCATAAATGTTAACAATGAGATTTGCTTGTAGTGTTCTTCTTTTAGATGACAAAAGTGGATTTTTCAATTAGACAAGTATAGATGAGACATTTCTCAACCAGAACCCACTGCCAGAAATCCTATTCAGTACTTTGGTGGGGTAGTTGTGATAATTAGTGAGAGACATCCCTTCCCTAGGCAGAATGCCCCATTGCCAGCAGGCCTGTTCAGTACCCTGATGGGTTTTCCTAGTCATACCATAGACCGGTACCCGCTGCTAGTAGACCTGTTTAGTATCCCAACGGGTTAGTCTCTTAAACCCTTTTTCCATCATAGGCTTCTTGTCTATAGTCACCTATTTCAATTTTATTAAAGAGTTCTTTTGCATGGTGACAGGGGAAGCTCGTCTGAAAACATTTTTACAGGCTGGGATGGTATTGGGTTGGAAGGTGTATTCTCTTATTTGGATGTCTTCAAAGATTTGTCTGAAGAAAAATAAACTTTTGTATTGCACATTGGATCCATATGTATAATTTTATCTGTGTTTGTCCATAAAAGAATGAGCTAAAGTTACCTTAGGTTATTGATACATCCTCTTCTATAAAAAATTTCCTAGTGTGCCCATGACATAGAGTGTTCATATACTCATATGTTACTCTTTAGAAAAGATAATCCAATTAATACTATTGAAGTCTAGTTAGGGTGAGATAGTTACTTGTAGGATAATATAGTTTTTATCCCTTTAATCATGCTGAAATACTGGATAAGGGAAACCTCTAGACTTTAAAGAAGATTCAACATGGTTCTTTTAACAATCATAGGTAAAGATTATGTCTTCTTTGTCAACCAAAAGAAATTAAAATAATTCCTTTTAGGTAGCAACAAAACAAAAAGAAATTAAAAATTCTTCCTTTTAGCTAGAAACAGAACCAAAAGAAATTAAAGATACTTCCCTTTAGTGAGCAACAGAACCAAAAGAAATTATTGCTTCATAAGAGATACCATTTGATGTTGCATCCAGCTTCTTGGTTCTAGCTTAAGTGGTTGTTGCATGGCTTCATACATCATATTAATTGACATAATCTTTTAAAATATGTGTAGCATTCCTTGTCAATTAAGTGATGTGTCCTGATAGTGCCGTATAAGGACAGACTTCTGGTATCAGACCAGCATAGGACTCCTTGTACTGGACCAGAGCAAGATTTCTGGTACCAAAGTATTGTTGATGCCTACAAACTGATGTTTAGCAAGTTCTTGAAGGATCAAATAAATTATAGAAATCTACTTACAAATATAAAATGCGAAAGTAAAACAAAAGGAGGTAAGAATCCCTTGTTACCTTCAACTTATTAACAAAAAAAAATCCAAACCTATGTACAAAAGTTTTTAAAAATAAACTAATCAATCAATGTGGATTAGTAGGAAGGTCTTCTTCCTTACTGATCACCTACATATCTGAATTCTATAGTATACAAGTCAAAAATTCCTCTCTTGATAGGGGTTTGTTATAAATTCTCAACCAGTGACCATTCACAAGTAGTGGTGTCTGTTGTTCGTAAATTGTCTTTATCCTAATTGAACCATTGTCATAGAAAGTGTCAATTTCATAGGGTCCCATACAATGAGTAGTTAACTTACCTTTGAAGTTCTTGAATCTTCTTTCATACAAGAGGGCCCAATCTCCTTGTTGAAAATTTTTCTTTTTGAAATACTTTTCATGCCATTTTGTTCTCTGCTCTTGAATGAGGGTGGTTCTTTGAAGTGCTACCTGGGTGATTTCATCCAACTCATTAATATGTAAGAGTCTTTGTTGCTGGGCTTCATCCAAGTTCATGCCAACTTGTACTACAGTCCTAAAGGTTTTGATCTGGAATTCTATGGGGAGAAGTACCTGCTTCCCATACACCAACTCATAGGGTGTATGTCCTGTTGTATTCCTCCAGGTGATTCTATAAGCCCATAAGGCTTCTAGTAATCTATCAGCCCAGTCCTTGTGGTGTAGCTGTACTGTTTTGGTAAGAATGAACTCAATAACTTTGTTGGTAGATTCTACTTGTCCATTTTCCTGTGGATGGTAGGGTGTAGATTTCCTGTGTTTAATTTGGTACTGTTCTGTAACATCTTTGACAAGTCTAGAGATAAATTGTGTTCCTTGATCAGTCACAATTTCTCGAGGTACACCAAATCTAGTAAAGATGTCATTAAAAAGGAAATCTACCAGTGATTGTTCACTTGCAGCTGGTAAAGCTTTTTCTTCAACCCACTTAGTCACATAGTTAGTACATACAAGTATGTACTTTTTCTTTTTAGATGCAGGGTTAATGGGTCCTACAAAATCTAATGCCCATTTCTTGAAAGGCTCAATGACTACTTGGGCTTGAAGTGGCATTTGGTCTTGTGCAGTAGGCTTATCCATTCATTGGCATTCATCACAATTGGATACATAGGTTTTAGCATCTTTGAAATATGAGGTCAATAATAACCAGATTGCAGAACTTTATAAGAGGTCCTCTTGTCTGCGAAGTGTCCTCCACAAACACCATCATGGTAGGCTTGCAAGATATCATGAATTTCATCTTCCCTTACACATCTCCTGATTACCAAATCTGGTCCTGTTTTGTAAAGACAATCATTGTGTCACATATAGTTTGCACTTAGCTAAATTACTTTCTGTTTTTCTCTAGGAGACAATTTTTTAGGCATCTTCCCTATCACAAGATAGTTAGCTACATTTGCATACTAAGGAGTGAATGTAGAAATAACAAACAAATTTTCATCAGGGAAGTTATCTTATACTGTAGCATTATCTCCTAGATGAATCATTCTAGATAAGAAATCAGCCACAAGATTATCCTTACTAGGTCTATCAATAATGTTGATATTGAACTCTTGTAATAATAATAACCATCTTGTAACTCTAGGATTTGTTATAGGTTTGTTCATTAAGAATTTGATTGTTGAATGATCAGTGTGTACAAAAGCTTGATATCCTTTCATATAGTGTCTAAATTTATTGATAGCATGGACCACAACTAACAATTCTTTTTCGGTGACCATATAATTAACTTCAGCTGGAGACAGATTTTTATTGACAAAGTAAATAGAATAAGGCATTTTGTTTTCCCTTTGTCCAAGAACTTCCCCAAGAGCTATGTCTAAGGAATCGGTACAGATATGAAAAGGAAGGGACCAATTTGGTCCTCTTAATACAGGGGTAGTTGACAATTTCTGTTTTAGAATCTCAAAAGATATTTGGCATTCATCATCCCACTTGAATTCGGCTTCTTTAGATAATAACTTGAATAAAGGGGTAGCTAGGCTTGTAAAATTCAGAATGAATCTTCTATAGTAGCCAGTATGCCCTAAAAAGCTACTAACTTCCTTTTGTGAGGAAGGTATTCTGATTTGTGTGATAATATGAATCTTTGTCAGATCAACTCTCATTCCAGAACCAGAGTTGTGATGTCCCAAAACAATACCTTTAGTGAGCAACATTTTTGACTTTTTATTACTTAAGGAAAGATTAGTTTCCTTACACCTAATTAAGACTTTTTCTAGACTGGTCAAAGCTTCTTGGAAGTCTTTTCCATGGACTTTAAAGTCATCCATGTAGAATTCCACGCAATCATTGGTCAAGTCAAAGAAAATGGCTAGGACAACCCTTTGAAAAGTGGCTGGGGCATTTCAAAGTCCAAAAGGAAGAACCCTATAAGCATAGGTTCCCCATGGGTAGGTGAAAGTAGTCTTCTCCTGGTCTTTGGGTGCTATTTGTATTTGGTTATCACCATTAAACCCATCCAGGAACGAAAAATACTTCTTTCTGGACAAGGTATCCAATACCTAATCAATAAATGGTAAGGGGGAATAATCCCTATGGGTGGCTTTGTTCAACTCCCTGAAGTCTACACATATTCTCCATTTACCCTTTTTCTTGGGAACTATGACAAGTGGAGACACCCATTGACTATCTGAAATGGGGTATATGAGATTGGCATGAAGGAGTTTTTGTAATTCCTCTTTTACAATATATTTAAGGGTTGGTTTCATCCTTTGCTGAGGCTGTCTAACTAGTCTGATTTGGTCATTAGTGTAGATATGATGTGTGCATGTGTCAAGGTGAATTCCTTTCATGTCTGCATAATCCCATGCAAAGGCATCACATTGTATTTGGAGCATTTCAATTTCTTGTCTCTTTTGTTCTGGTTCCAAACGACAGTTGATATACAAAGGTTTTCCTGGGATAATCTCAACAAGTTGAGTACTTTCTTCCTTCTCTGAGGAAGCTGGTGATAAAGTATATAATTGAGTGATATCAAGGTGCTAAGTTTGTTGAAATTCAGAACTGAAAATGTGTGACAATTATGCAAAAGACATCGAGTATTCAATACAATTTGTATCATCCAAAAATAAACTTAAGACTTGTTCATCTAATTGTTCTTGCATTCCTCTTACCTGTTCAAGTGTTAACAGGGGTTTGATGCAATCTTCTTCACCATAAGGGTTTTCTAGCCAGACAGGTATCCCCTATGCCAGTTGGGCAGGAGGAAAGAGGACAAGATTTTGGCTATGTGTGCCATTGGATATAGTCATCTCACCAGATCGACAATTGATAAAGGAATCTGCTATGGCCAGCCAAGGATGGCCAAGAAACATAGGGTGTCCTGGTTTGGAGGATGATTTAGAGTAGATGACTAGAAAGTCTACTG
The DNA here is from genome assembly GCA_010110895.2 of Picea sitchensis. Taxonomy (NCBI): domain Eukaryota; kingdom Viridiplantae; phylum Streptophyta; class Pinopsida; order Pinales; family Pinaceae; genus Picea; species Picea sitchensis. Next base: position 21,756 of record SNQJ01S0117916.1, read on the forward strand.
GATATTCCCAAGAAGCTAGAGTGATTGTGACATCATATAAACTTCCTACAAGGCTAATGACTGACTTATCTTCCAACTCTATCATGGTTTGGGTTGGCCTTAACTAGTTGATTTGGAGATTTTGCATAGTGTCAAAAGGCATTACATTAGTTGTTGCACCCAAATCAATGAGTGTGTTTGGTAAAGAAATACCATTAATTTCAACAGTGACTACTGGGTTCCCAAGATCATTATATTTGTATGGCATTTCAGAAATAAATTCAGATAATTGTCCCACCACCTGAACAAGGGGAGGTTCCTTCTTATTCCTTCTTGGTTTCTTAAGGAAAAGATCCCTTATGATTTTGGCATACATGGGGATATTCCTAATGGCTTGAAGCAAAGGTATTTTTATACATACATTTCATAATTCATCCTCTATATCTTTTTGCAAGGGTGGGTCAGGTTTCTTTACTAATAATCTTTAGGGGTAGGGTGGAATATTAACTTTTTGAGGTACTCATACAGACTGGGAAGTGATTGGAATAGGAGGGGAATTTTCTTCTTTTGCAGGGGTGGTTTGAGTGTTTTCTTCCTCATAATGATTATCATTTTCTTCCTGAATTATTACTGGAGGATTTGATTGATTTACAGCTTTCCCTGATCGTAGTTGAATTTCATAGGTGGGAAAGGTTTGAACTTCTGTATTTTGCACAGGGTGGGTTGGTCGATTATTGGGGTTAGGGATTGGCTGGGCAGGGATTGTTGTTGGTCTAGGAGGGTTGTGGGAAACTTAGTTTTGTGGCTATTTATTGGCATTTATAGGTTCTTGTTGCTGCTGGTTAGGGTTCAAGGGGGTTGCAAATTGTTTTTGTATAGGAGGTGGGAGTAAAGCTTGCATCTGTGGTGGGTTGAATCCAGTTAGTAATTGGGAAATGTTTGCAGGATACTGTGGATATGTAGGGTAAGAGGGATTTCCATACACAGGCCCCCTCCAACCTTGTTGTCAAGGTTGAGTTTGAGCTTGCTAAGGTGTCCATTGTGGATAGGTCATTGGGGAAGGACCCCATTGTTGTTGTTGATACTGTGCATTAGGGTCATAAAATGCATTGGGGTTTTATGCTCTCCAAGGTCTTCTGGAAGGGTATGATTTTTCTTGTGGGACTCCTCCTCCCCTATACATGGCTTGTAGTTCAAGAAAAGTTGGACACTCAGATGTGGGGTTCTCTAGTGTACACAGGCCACAGATTTCTATGACATTTAATGGACATTCTTTATCACCATGCCTCTTTCGGCATCTAGGAGAGAAGATTGCTAAAACAATCTCTTATTCTTGTTTCTTTTTCAGTTTTAGGGTATCTATCTAGTTAGTGATTGTGCTCAAGATGTATGTTTTAAAGTTTTCTAATAAGTTTCCTAACTCAATTCTGGTGACAGTTCCTAAGCTTTGTCTTGTATTTATGCTAAAAGAATCTCTTGGTGCTTTGCCTATTTTAGCTTGTCCTCTTGAGTATCTTCTACACTAATATGCAATCTCTGCAAAAGGATTTTGGTGAACATCTCCTGAACTTAACAAATTTAAAACTTCTATGCAGTCATCTCTAATACCCTTCAAAAATATGGTTCTTACTACAGCTAGGTCTGTGGTGAATAATTTTGATTTCTGGTAGTTGTATAAGAACCTTTCTACGTAGTCTTCAGGGCTTTGATATTATGTTTGCTTCATTTTAAAAATGTCATTTTTAACATTATCCTTACAATATTCTTGGTATTTCCGTAAAAATGTGTCTTTCATTTGATCCCAAGAGAGGATTGTATTTTCTCCTAAGCTCATGAACCATCTTAAGGCTGAATATTTCATTGTAGCAGGAAAGAGCTTAAGTTTTTGGGCATCATCTGAGTAGTTATAGCTTCTACATAATATGTCAAACTCGAATAAAAATAAATCTGTATCTTCAATTGACATACCTCTGAAAGTGGGTAACGATGATAGTGGGATATTCTTCATGCTAATGTTTATGGAAATATCGAAGATTGGAAACCCAAAGGTCTCAGTTTCAGTGGCTGCATTTCCTTCTTCTTCTGCCATTCCACTGATAGATGGTTCAGAAATTGGATTTTTTGTGTCTCCTGAACCTTCAGTAGATTCACGTTCTTCCCGCCCCAATGTTGATTCTTCCATTTTAGGTTCTTCTTCTGGAGCCTTGCTGACTCCCCTTGAACTTTCTCCTGGTGGAATTTTTCCTGCACCAGTGTCATTTGGATTCGTGAGGGGAGTTGTTTTTGAATCTTTAGAGCTTACAAATCTACCCTTATTATCTCTATATCTATGCATAAAATGGAAATTTGATTATTAACTGAATTGAAATCCTAATTCTATCTAGAAGGTAAGAAGGCAACCTGACTTTGGAGAACCCCACTCTAGTGACCGCATGGCTCTTCACTCACATCTTAAACCTTTTATCCTCCTCCCTCAAGCAGCCTTTAAATTCATTCAAAAACTATGCAAACAATCTAAGCTAAAAAAAATCACTTCCTACCGTTTGCAACTCCCCGGCAATGGTGCCAAAATGTTGTGCTACTTATATGTTTAGTATAATGCACTCATTAATTATCAATCCAGGATTCGTAATCAACATAGTTACAAGACACTAGTAAGAAAGGTAATTCTAATGTCATGAGTATAGAACTATTCTAGATTAAGCATGCTGGAAATAAAACAAACTAGCAAATCAAAACACACTTTGGTTGTCTTTCACAGAGAGGCTATATACTCCATTATGGCACATGAAAGTATGAGATGGAGTTCTTTTGACAGATCAACTCTGCTATCTGACCCAGAAAACTAACTATGCAATCACACTTCTGAAAGGGAAATCACACATCAATCATCAAGACATAGCATGGGTAGTTCAATAGTCAATATACTGAGTATGTTGTGGTTCACAATGTGTTGTTGTAAACTTCACTAGTTCTCCTTCAAATATGTCTGACTACTACTGCCAAAATTTATGTCCATGAAACAAAATCAACTTCATAAAAACAGAAACAAAACATATGCAAAACAGAGTAAGTAAAGATCTCTCAAACAATCATATGATCGAAATCCTAGTCTAAACTATATTGCTATCATCTGAAAGAATTAAGATTTATCTAATCTAACATCTATACTATTGAAATAAACTACTAACACTAATATATAAGGATGATGACCTTTGTTGGGCGGTGGGTCCTTGCTGCTTCAACAGGTCAGCGATTGGAGTCTACAGTAAGATTTCTTTCAATCCACACATTCCTCTTACTTAAATTTCAAAACATAGAATTAAACTATGCTAAGAACTCAACTCACATTCATTCATAAATGATCAAGACCTGGAAATAATTGACATCCTTCTATTAAAATTCAACTCAAAATCTGTTCTACAATATGTAATGTTTCTTCACATACCATGTTATGCTAACTCTCTACTACTTCCACCATCCTTGCGATGACTATTTAAACAGTCTTAGTCGTGAAACACAAGAAGGTGAAATATTTTGCAAATTAGTCAATTGCCAAATTTATATATTTGGTTACATATTTTAAGCGTCATCCTCATGACACGAAGTGTATGAGGATGAAGCAATAGACAAACAAGCTTATCATAACCTTGCTAGAGCTTTAATGATTCAACAAACATCTAACAATTATCTTTAGTACGATCTGGAGCTAAACTTGGTATATTCTGCTTCCTATATCGGTACCGGATCGTGACAGCTGAGATTTGGTAAATGGTATCGGATCCGAACAATGCACAAGTGGTTGTTACTGGATCGCGACAGTCTGTGGCCATTGGTACCGGATCGCGACAGGTGAGATTCGGTACCGGATCTGAATGGAAGGTGCACTTGGTACCGTATTCAGACAGTGGCAATCTGGCGCATAAGTACTGGATGGCTGAGATGGTATAGAATGGCTAGACTCATCTAGAGGTCAAAGGTTATACATGGAAAATTAAAACATTATTACATGAAACATTTAGTCTCCTAGCTCAATAAACCACAAAAATGCATGAATTAATTATACTTTACCTTATGACCTCATCAATGGCTAATGGTAGTGTTCTTTGTCAGTTATCCAAGCTTAGGTAAGCTAAAAAGGTATAGATGAGGACTGTAATAGGGTAGTGGGGATGTCAATTTAGAGGCTTAACAACGTCCCTTAGTGCTCTGCTGAAAAAGGAAATAGGCTTCTCCAACCCTTCAATGCTTTTTTGCAATAAGACAACGACCACTGTATCAAAATAAGAAAAAGAAAAAATCAGAAAATCTTTGGAGTAATAAGGATTGATAAGCATAGGTGCCTTAGTCAGTGCTTCCTTGATTTGTTCAAAACAATTTCTGTACTCAGCAGTCCATTTCACTTCTTTCCCCTTCCTGAGCATGGTTGTAATATGCTTTACTAGTTCAGTAAAATTTGAAACAAACCTTCTCAGAAAATTATTTTATCCCAGGAAGGACTGAACTTCCTTCTTGGATCTGGGAAGTGACAAGGTTTGAATAGCCTCTACCCTACTTGAATCAATTCTGACTCCCTCAACTGATACTATGTGTCCCAACAATTTTCCCTCCTACATGGAAAATAAAGACTTCTTGGGATTTAAGGAGACATTGAACCTTCGACATTTAAAGAAGACCCTTCTTAGATGACAACAGTGTTATTTATCATATCTAGAGAATACTGTAATGTCATCCAGATAGATGAATACAAGCTTGTCCCTTTCCCGAATAAAGTCTATATCCATGGATTGTTGAAAGGTTTCCCCTACTTTCATCAATCCAAAGGGAATTTTAGTGTACATGAATGTGCCCCAAGGAGTGGTGAAAGTTGTCTTTTATTTGTCTTTAGGTAGGACAAAGATCTAATTGTATCTTGAAAATCCATCAATAATGGAAATTCTGGATGCACCTGTCACCCTCTGCAATATATGTTCCGTCTTTGGCAAAGGATAATTGTCCTTTTTGGACCTTCTGTTTAGGTTCCTAAAATCGACACACAGTCTGATTTCTCAATTTTTCTTTCTTACTGGGACCAAGTTGGCTACCCACTCTGAATATCTCAAAGGGACAATGATTTGGGCATCCAACAACTTCTTTACCTCTCTTTCCATAATTGGTAGCAACACGGGGTTTATTTATCTTAATTTCTGCCTAAATGGTTTGGCCTCGTCTTTCAATGGGATCTTATGCTCAATGACACTTGTGTCATATGTTTTGAGATCTTCATGGGTCCAAGAAAACAAATTAGAAAATTCTCTTAATAGCTCAGCATACTCGGTCCTTTGTTCCCTTGACAGGCTTCTTGACAACTTGACAAATTTTGGATCCTCCTCTGTGCCAATATTGCACTCATCCACATCAGCTTCCTCATTTGAGGATTTACCCTTTACTGCCACATAATTCCTGTCAAATAGTATTTTCAAAGGAAATAGTCCCTTTGGGATATGATTGTTGGGTAGCTGGACAATATGATGGTTAGCAATTTTGTTCAGAAAAACATCATCATAAGGATTTATTTCAGAATCAAGATCTTGATCAACATGTAATGAAGAAAACTCATCAACAGTCTCCAAGAATCTTTTGATTTCCAGATCATCCTCAAACACTTTCCAATGTTTGACATTGTCAGCTACAGAGGATCTATATTTCACTTCTACATCTTACCTAAGCTTAGGTGGTAGAGGGACTCTGAAATTACTTGTTGATGCAACTAGAGAATCAGCCATAGAATTATATTCTCTTGGAACAAATGAGATGTCCAAAGACAATAAAAAACTATCGACTAGATCCCAGATTTCATTTTTGTAACTCCTAATCCGAGGGTGCTTGGCTTGATAAATGTTTCTGATCTAATGGGCAATTAAATCAACATCCCCAAACATTGATATCTCTTTAATTCCCATGTCTTTTACAGCCCTGAAACCCAAAAAAAGAGATTCATACTCTGCCACATTATTGGTAGTTTCAAATTCTAACTTGTAGGACAGTAATATAATGTATTGCACAGGTGAAACGCGGACCACTCCAGCGCCAACGCCTTCTCTAGAAGAGGCTCCATCAAAGAACATTTTCCAAACAGAGGTAATTGGGGGAGAATATGCATAGAGAGTAAGGGGTTGCTTTTTGATTTCAAGAGGGGTTTCAAGGGCATCAATGAGCTGCAATAAGCTATATCCCATATCAGTATCAAGTGCCAAAATAGGATGGTTGTTGGGGTTTTCTTCATTGCTAATAATATAGTCCAACTGAGCTTCTCTGTACAGTCTTCTATGCTCCCCCCCAAACATAGGAATGGTATCATATGTGAGGTCCATCTGCAAGGTTCCCCCAAGTATTTTTGTCCAAGATCTTGACAAAACCATGCCAAACTTGGGGGCAACATCGACTACCACAATATCCATCACTACACTTTTCATGGTCAGCTAAAACAAGGTCACAACCAGATCCTTGATGACACCAAGACATTATACCTTCCTCGATTCAAAAGAATACAAGTCATGATAAGATTTTGTGATTTCTAGTCCCAGCTCGTCCATGACAGTTTTGGGAATGATATTATGAGATGCCCCTGATTCCATCAAACAATTATGCAACACCTTATCATGTATGTTCAATGAGGTGTATAAGGGAGGGGATGAATCATCTCTATCTTCTATCAAGGGACCTAGAATGACTGCTGGATTTTCATCTTGAAGCTTTACTAAGTCTGTGGAATAAGATGAAGGCTCGTGCTACAACAACTTAGAGAGAGATATTTTAAAATCCTCATGCTTGACTAGCTCTAAAAGGGGTACAGGGATCCTAATCTTTTGAATTTAAAGCTCAAAGTTGAAAGAGGAGGGGGGATTCATAATTTATTTTACTTCTGGGACATAACCTTTGGCTAATGGTGAGGGATTCTGTGTTTTCTTCTCCTTGCTGTTGTTTGTTGTGTCTTTAGCAGGCTTCTCTGCTTTGGAAGGATGATCAGGGATGTTACACTTCCCTTATTTCTTCTTAGACTTGATATTATATCTATGGGGACTGCTATTGGTCTCCTCCACTTTACTCAGCTCATTTATTTGGCTGTCCATGAGGGACCCCTCACATGCATATTGGGGGAATGGGGAGGTGTCTTTAAGATAATGGATTTCAAGATCAAGCTCTTCTTCCTCACCTTTTTCATCAACAATGAGATTATTTTGGAGAGGGGTTTGGATTTTTTGATCATCCATATCTCTGTTTCAGGGCTCTCTTGGAAGTATCTGAGGGGTATTGTTTGGTCTTCTGAATTTGCCTCTATTTTCAACATTTTGGGCACTCTTATAACTCTGCTTCCCTTCAAATTTCATATTCTCCATCTCCGCAGAAAGATATTTTACCATCTTGGCCAATTCATCCACTTGAGGATGGGATGCAGAGGAACCTGAGGTTTAAGCTTCAACTCTCCCTCTTCCTCTATCTCTATCAGTTTAATTCCTGAGTCAGTTGACTGCCAACACATTGGACTCTACTTCGAGGGTTGCATATTGCATATGAGCCAAGGAAGTATCTCTTATTTATCTTAACAAGAGACATAAATCAAGGTCAAAAGCACTAGCATAAGTAATTTTAGCAGAGGCTTATGTAGGCTTTATCTTAACATGGATTTTATTGTACATTTTGTTGAATCTTTTGGAGAAATCAGAGACATATTATCCCTCTTTTCTCCTTAGGGTCTTGAACTCTGTGATATAATACATAAAGTCTTTTTTATCCCCTCATTGTCTCAAGAATACATCATCTAAAGCCTTAATCTCATCAATGGATCCAGGGATTAATCCTCTAAACCATTTCCTAGTCTCACCATCAAGGCTCTGGACAAAAACTCTCATCCACACATCCTCACTTTCAATATTCAAATTGTCTGCATAACTGTAGAATGCAACAAGGTGCTCTTCAAGAGTTATGTCTTATTCTCTAGTGAACTTGGGCATGTATTTTAGGTAATCTCCAGCAGGGAGAGAATTCATTGGTTGAGGTAGGATTAGAGGGGCATATATTGTAGCAACTATGGAATCCATTATGTTCCTAGGGGGATTAACACCTGCCATATGGATGATAGGTGGAGGAGAACTAGGAGGAGATGGAGCTTGAACAGGGGAGACTGGGCGTTTGTTCCTGGGAAGAAAGGGAAACAACAGAGGATTTGAGCAAAAATCCATAGGGCTTTAGGGAACAGAGGTTTCCCTTTTTGCAAAATCAGGGAATCTAACAGGAGGAGGAGTAGTGAGACTGGGAGAGGGAAATTAGCATGAAAACTCCCAAAATTTAAACATCTAGAAGCTCCAACAGATGGTGTAATAGGAAAATGAGAAACAACTATTGAAGTTGCTATAGGAAGCTGGTGAAAATCATCAGAAATACCTGGTTCAGCAGCTGAAGTATGTTCTTGAAGGGTCTTTCTCCTTCTAATAATTTTCTCTGGGTCCACTTCAGGTGTTGCTAAAGGAAGTTGTGGAGTAGACCTCATGTGTCTTCCTTTGAAATCCACAACTGAAACAATGGAGTTGTAACAGTGGAGTCACTAGGTGCATAATTGCAACATTCAATGTACCAAGTTCTGATGCACCTTCAGAACCAGTAAGCTTTGTCACTCAATCTCAGGGAAAATCTTCAATTTGTCCCCAACAACGACGTCAGAAATGTTAGCACTAGAAGTCACCTCTAGATTGCAGTAGAGGTTAGCCCAGTACCCATCATTTTTTATGTCATAATGAATAAATTTAAGGGGGTTCTAATGGATGCAAACTCAGGATGATATCGCTTTAACTTAGAAAACTGGGCTAGTATGCATAGGAAAATGAGGTCTTGATCTAACTTCAGACAGTAAGTTGTAGTAAGGGTGAGTAGGTAGAAGAACTTGAGGAGAAAATGTAAAGGATTGCTATGGACATCCGGTCTTCCAGCATCCTAAGTAGGAAAATATTTGAATACAAGATCCTCTTCGATCCAAAACTTCAGAAAATTGAAGACGTTGTAACAACACTACAATCAAACATACATCATAACATGATTACAACAAATCGACTGGATCATCCATGTTCGAGCCTTCAATGTCATAGGTAAAAGAGGTGGAAAAGAAGGTTGACTGTCATTAAACAAGAAGTCTCAAAATGAAATACATAACCAGAGAACCAGAGGCTTTAATAAAACTTTACATGTGGGAGCTTAGCTCAACCATCAAAACTAAACAAAATGGAAAAAATTCCTAGATATACTCTGAAATGGCTCTGACTACCTGAGGCAATCCTATCAAAATTTCAAATCTTTGTGTTGATGAACTTATCTATCAGGCTGCGCATGCAAACATTGATCAGACTGCCCATGCAGTCTTCTATCAGACCCAATCTCTATCATACTGGACTGACAATCTTCTTCTACGATTTTTCCCTCTCTGGCATTCTATTTATTGAAGGAGACGATGTCTCACTCACCTTCCTCGCTTACATTAACTGTTTCATCGGGATCTGAGAGGGCAGAGTCAATGCCTGTGCTTGGAAGTCATGGTGGCCTTTCCTTCACTGTCTATGCTTTGTTGGATTCTTATAGGGAAGGCAGGCAGGTGGACGGAGGTGGAGCTGACGAGGACTCAACAAGGCAATGGGTAGTCATGTGGAAAAATGCATCGGCAGAATGATGCTTGGGAAAACGTGGACGATAGGACACTAGCACTGAGATGTAAAGGAACAGGGGTGATATGGAATGGGAAGGTGACATGGAGGTAGAAGGGAGGTTGTAGTGGTAGGCGCAGTGGGGACAACCACATGGAAGTGGAGGTGACATGGGAGACATATGGTGGAAGGCAAGAGGAGGAAGCGAGAAGGAGACATGACATGAAATTGGAGTGGGAGACAGATGGAGGAAGGCAAGAGGCAGAAGTGGGAATGAGACATGACATGAAACTGGAGTAGGAGACACATGGAAGGCAGGGGAGGAGAGGGGAAAGGCACTGATATGAAAACCGAGAGGAGACAAGTGAGTGGAAGACATGTGTCATCAGGAGGAAAGGGCGGTAAACGAACGCGGTAAGTGGTCTACTC
>SNQJ01S0117916.1:31845-44559 GCA_010110895.2 Picea sitchensis
GGGACCATGCTAAAAAAACACCAAATTGGACCCCCCTGTTAAATGTAGAAGGTCAGGGGGTGTCCAATATGGATCCTGCATCGTAGATCTGAGCACACAGATCTGAACCGCTCATATCTACGCACCCCTTAGTATAACACGATCGAGCACCAAAGACTTAGTATAAGGCCTCTTTGTGTATTTTTTTTCATGCTTCTTGTCACTTTTTCGCTATGGTGTCCATTCCTAAGGGAAAAACACCCCTTTACAAACCTGTGTGATAACATAAGGTATGATCAACAACCAAACCATTGCTATTTTAATTGATTCAGGAGCTAGTCATAGTTATATAGATCCTAAGATGGTGGAAAGTTTGAATTTTCCAAGAGGCAAGCATGGAAAATCTTGGTTGGTGCATCTGGTTACTAGAGACAAAATAAAAGTTAATGAGATAGTTAAGTCATGTCTTATGGACATTAATGAACTAAACACTAGGGTAGATTTGAACAACTTTCCTTTAGGTTCCTATGACTGTCTAATTGGGATGGATTGGTTGGACTAGCATCATGCTATCCTAGACTATCATAAAAAGGAATTTACTTTCTTGGATGAGGAAGGGAAACTAAGGAAAGTGTAGGGAATTCCAAGGGAAGTAACCATCAGAGAAATTTTAGCATTGCAGCTGAAGAAATGTTATAGAAAATGGTGTCAAATATTTGCAGCACATATGGAAGAGACACCTAAAGATAAGGTGTAAAATATTGAAGATTATATAGTTCTAAAAGAGTTTGAATATGTGTTTAAGGAAATACTAATATTAACCCCTAAAAGAGATGTTTATTTCTCCATAGATTTGATGCCTGGAGCAACTCCAGTATCCAAGACTCCATACAGGATGAGTACACCAAAATTGAACGAGTTGCAAATGCAACTTGAAGAGCTTCTAAAGAAGGGGTATATACGCCCAAGTGTGTCACCTTGGGGTACCATAGTTTTATATGTGAAGAAAAAAGATGGGACATTGATACTTTGCATTGACTTTAGGCAGTTGAACAAGGTAACTGTGAAGAATAACTATCCTTTGCCAAGGATTGATGACCTATTTGATTAGCTGAAAGATGAAAAAATATTATCCAATATTGATATTAGGTCTGATTATCATCAAGTAAGAAATAAAGAAGAAGTTTTATAACCCTAAATTGCACCACATATGCATACCTGGCATTGGGCCCTCTTACTTGCTATTTTTTCCAAGCCATCATTGAGAAAATCTTGTTAAAAACACTATTTTTGAATATGTACGCACCATGCACCACTACTTCCCACATACACATGCTTGATGCACCACTATAGCTCACATACGTACACTAACTGTACCATTACATCTCGCGTATACTCACAAAATTTACAAAATTAAAAAGTTGCAAGGAATTCGTTGAGATTACGGGTTATTGGGTAGTTTCCCAATGAATCCACCACCTATAGACCGTCACCCAACCGAATAACCATCATTTTCACATATAAAAGGAGGTGCTAGGGTCTCATTCATAATACAAGCATAAGAACAATGAAACTCTTCTCGTTTCACATACCCTCCTTGCCCCAAGAATTGCAGCCACCTTGTGAGATTTGCATCATAATTTCCCATTCTTACCTTTTTCCTCCATCATAATCCTATGCCATTTCCCTAGAAGAAGTGTGAGAGGAGAAAGACATGTGGAAGCATAGTTGGATCTTGGTGAAGAGGATCCCAGACCAGGTTCAAGGAGAAGTCGCCGATCTCATTGTAAGTAAACATTGTGATATCAATAAAATGAATACTTTTTCTGTCTCGAAATATGATGTCTCAAATATTTGTGTATGATTTATGTCTTATACTAACATCTAACCCATGATTTATATATGATATGCATGTTTTTAGTTTCCTGATTATCTATTTGTAAATGCAGGCTAGCCTTGGGAGGAGGCTTGTAGTCAGCAGAGCTATCAAACGTGAAAGGATCGACACCAGACACAGAGTAAAAGGTAAAGTTACCGGATCATTTCACTTTTCATTTCATGCTTGAATGTGGGGTATATTCGAGGTAGTTATAAAAAGTAGGAGAATTTTAGACGGTTAGCTTTTCCTACATGTTGAATCCTAGTGTAGTCCATAGGGGGGTTTTCCTTCTATAGAAGAACTGGTGACCATATTGGGGAAGCCTCTAGGGTTTTAGGGGATTTTATGGGTGTTTGATTGGTTTTTATCTTTTTGAGTTTCTTTCTGAGTCTATTGAGTATTTAAGGGATTTTGGTCACTTGTTGGTGCCATACCAGTTCTCCCTGCCCTGTTAGTCTACCTATTATTTTTATTTTTTTGAGAGGTTACAGAGTTGTATGTGATCTGTAGTGGGTCTACACGTGTACATATGCACCCTACTTTTAGACAGTCTGCGTACATATGTAGGCTGCTGAAGTATCAGTTGCGTGAATGTGTCAAGAAATTTTTATTTAAGAAAAGGCAATCAACATATTCCCTAATTGAATTCAGACTTCTTAGGGTGTCTTTATTTAATACAATGTCTCTACTTTTACAGTTGAAGTCTGGGTTTGATGTCAGTTTGGTTATCTTTTTAAATATTTCTTATGTTTAATTTCAGAATGGTTTTAGGCAAGCCTTCGAGTCTTTTTGATCATCTTGTTAGGTGTCTTTAGTGACTCCCTACGATTCGTAGTGGGCCAGAGGTCAGTTCTCAGTCTTGTCTGGTTGTTTTTCACTTTTTCCCCTTTCGCTTGCTTTAAAGAAAAAGAAAAAGAAATTCTTTTCAAGTTTCTTGTTTGAAGCATAAAAAAAAAAAAATAGAAAAAGTTTTCATTTCTTTGTTTGGTTAAGTAGTTGGGTTGATTATTTTGCTTGTTAGGAGAAAGAGTTATTTTCTTTAAGTTCTTTACTGAAGGCTTAGAACATTATCGTAGTTCAGCAAAATTTAGTTTTAGTTTTTCCTTTAAAATATCTTAGAAAAAAAAAGTAGTTATGAAAAGTTGGTTAAAGAGTTAGTTACAAATCTTTATTTGTCAAAAATAAGTATTTTTTCTTTCAATTTCATTTATTTCTTTTTCTTCATCTCTCAAAACACACCACTAGTTTCATTTCCGTTTCCTTGACTTAAAAAAAGCCACTTAAAATTAACGCTAATTAAAATCAACTAGAATTTATGTTTGTAGGGTCAATCAACTAGTTTAGGCTAGAGCCCTTAATTAGGTTCGAGAGGAAACTCTTCAGGGCTTTTAAACAAACATACGAGTTAGTGCCAGGGAGTGTGAAAAGTTGAGTAAATGTGAAAGTTATCCAAGACCCCCCTNCACAGGGACTAAACACGAGGTCGCGTGCAGAAAGGGAGTAGAGATAACCCCTCCAAAGACAGACCAAGCATAGTGGGGAACACATATAGAGGACTTGTTGTGGGATATTGTCGATCACTCTTTCCATGGAGCTTCGTGGATATTGAATCTATTTGGGATCCTCAGTTGTCTTCCGGACCACTTGATTTTGATACCCTCAATAGGTTTTAGGCTCGATACCCTTCTCATTGAGGTCCACCCGAATGTTGACTGTACCCACCTGGTGACTGTTCGCGAGATGGAAACCTATGTGCCTTTATTATAGAGACTTACACAGGTGACTATGGGGGTATACCATGGTACCTAGGGCAGACGTCGGGCCACTCTTTGCAAAGTATACCCGGAGGTTGCTTCCATGTTCAAGTTGCACTTGCACCGATAAGTTTCTCTAGTGTTATTTGGTGTAATTGCTCTTCCAACTAGATAGTGGTTTGCTTGATTTATCTCATAGGAACCTTTCTAGTGTGTGTTGGTTTTCAACGTTAGTAAAAGCCTTACTTTGTCATTGATATTCTCACAAATTGGAAGATCAAGAGCTATGTTTGTCACAAAGGCTTTAGGGCCTACCACCAGCTACTTTGGATTCACCATCGCCACCGTTATGGTGAAGACTTGACCAACAAGGTTCATTTGAGGTGATCGGGCCATAGGAAACTGTGCCCAAGCCATCCCTGAGAGGAGAACACTCAAATCTGGAGGAACCAACTATTTTGGACCTTGGAGTGGAAGATCTCAGGAATTTTAACCCTCTGATCAATGAATTGTTGGTGCCACTTTTGATACAGCTTGCCCCTCCAAGGGTAACACATCACGAGCATCAGATAGTCCTGCAAGCAGCGATGGAAGAAAATGCTGCTACTTCATCAGGGAGTCCTCACACTCCCTTAATGACTGCCACCAGAGGGGGTGTTCCGCCTCCTCACTCACCTTTTTCAGTTTGGACCATGATGGTATCGACTACCTCTACTTCAGGGAGTGGTCCGATTTTGTCTATGGCAATGATCTCTACATTGTTCACACAGAGTGCGACAAGTCCTTTGTTTTCATATGGAATGCCCAACTTTGATACAAAATATGTCCTCTCCTACTCCACCTTACAGACCATGGGTCTAGGGGCAGGGAGCTCAAATTATCCTTTGCAAGGGTCCATGGGGGGTGCCTCAGCCCCCTATAACTCTTTACCTTATGGTGGGGGTCATATACCTCCTTCGTCCCCCTCGCTAGGTGGGGCTCCCTAGCAGCCCATCTGGCCGAACATGAACTACAGCTTGTTCGGATCAGGTAGTCAAGGACCTTCTTCCTACACCACATCGGTGGGTTCAATGATGTTTTGTTTGTTCGACGTGTTTGGAAATAATTCTTTCTCGTCAACTACCATCTTGGCTGGGGGGAAACCCTGTTTTGGAAAACAAATTTCCGTGTAGGGTACTATTCCTACACATGGGGAAAACACAAGAATCTTTTCCTCACAAGGAATCTAGAATCAGTGGCAGGGATCAGTTCCCTCATTAGGGATGTCGACCATGGGTAACCCTTTACATGGTCAATGGAACCCTGGGCAATGCTCAGTACCTATGCACATTAGAACAATAGGGGACAACCCTTTCCAGAATCTTTGGAACACAACACAAGGAGAAATCCCTGCCCAACCCTCAATGTCCAACTACAGGAGTTAGCCGATGATGTCCCAACAAATGTAGTATCCATTCGCTGGCTAGGGCCATGGTGTCTACCAGAACCCTAGTCAGCAGCCTAACTTTTCCTGGCAACCTGGTGCTAGCCAAATTCGAGGCTCCTTTCCTCCTGTACATAGTCAACAACCCAAACTACCAGTTCGGGTGACGTTACATTTTCTAGACTTGTCAAGATTGTTAAATGACCCAATTTGTCACGATTTGCATTGGCCTCCCATGCCGACGAAGTTTCCCTCGGACATTCCAAATTTTGAAGGTAAGCCTAATGAATATCCAGGCGATCACATGACCACCTTTCACCTATGGTTCTCATTGAACTCTCTGTGAGACAACTCCGTTCAGTTGTTTCTATTTCAACGCACTCTTATCGGGAGTGTTATGAAATGGTACATCGAGCTCAACTACTCAATATACTCTTTCTTTAGTGATTTGTTAATGATTTTCTTAAACCATTTTCAACTACCTGTAAGATATGATGCCAACACCAAATTGTTGGCCAATTTTGAGCAAACAAAGGATGAACATATCTCAGATCACATCTGAGAATGGTGATGCCAGAATAGTTTGATAAAAATACCAGTTCCACCGACTTTCCTTATTTAGTGGTTCGCTAAGTCTTTGGTACCTCAGTGATCAAAGGACGTTGCAATGTCGGGAGATTTTTCCGAGGAAGAGGAAGTAATGAGATCTTAGAAACTTGAACTGATATACACTCAGTCTGGTTTACTCTATGAGGTTTTTCTAGATGCGCCACAGTATATCCTTGATAAGGCCAGACATAAGATTGGACCACATGTTGATGGTATAGTTGGTTCATCACAAGCAAAGCCGATCGATCAATTGTTGAATCAATTGAAGAAATTTTCAATACATCAGACAACGACCAACCAAACCTCTAGTTTGGTTGCTCCCCCTACTCAAACATTGGATGTACACAGTGTGCAGTCGATGAACCTGAAGGCCAACCAACAGCTTGACGGAAAGAAGAAATATCGAAACAATAAGGGTAAGGGGGATAAGAAACCCACCAACAATGATGGCAGGGGAAACATAGAGAAAAGAAAGTCAAATTATCTATGTAACCTTTGCACAGAAGACCATCCAACTCACCTGTGCCCTTGACTTGGGGAGGCCCAGAATTTATTGGTGCAACAACATCCTGCTGTGTTAACGAACTCATTTCAACATGGGAAACATTTGAATGAAGATTCTTTGAGCATGGATGGGGGTAGTTAGGGACCCCCTTCATCTTCTAGTAATCCCTTGGCTGCGAATGTTTATATGTTGAAGTGTGATGCTCACATAACAACTAGGGCACACGATTATGGAATGTAAAACACTGCTAAAAAGGGTAAAGAAGTTAAAAACTTGTCATTTCCTCTCTAGATTGAGAAGACGATGGGAGAAACAATGAAATACATCTTGAAAGGGGCATTCAAGAAAGCTTCACATAATCCAAACATGAGGGCCACCCATAATTACTCTGTGGTGGAGGATTTGTCACAAACCCCTTGCACGATGTCAGCTTTGGAGGTCTTCTAGAGCTATCCTTCATAGAGAAAGGTTCTGTTAGCTGCCTTGGGATCCACTGAGACCTATAGTCTAGGAATGATCATGCCTGATATGACTGAATTAAAACCTCGTCTCCCATACCACGTTGCGTTTCAGATAGTAGTGGCTCACCCCACGAAATATTTTACTCGGAACATTTTTCATACAGTGATTGATGAGGTCACCTCGAGATGCATGATTTCTTTGGCGTATTGGAAGGCCATTCTCCAACCCATTTTTTCTCTGTCACCTACTCTGATTACTTCTTTTGATGATTTCTCTTTCAGATCACATGGAATCTTCCCTTGTTTCCCCGTGCAGTTGGGAGGGAAGACCATGTATGTCAAAGTTGAAGTGATCAATGCACCTTTTGACTACAACCTGTTGTTAGGAAGGATTTGGAATTATGCAATGAATGCAGTGGTTGTGACAGTATTTTGGCTCTTATTGTTTCCATATGAGGGAAGAATCGTAACCATTGATCAATTGTCCTTTTCCAGGATTGACCCTTCATCGGGGGCATCCACGGTGCCGATGATTGATAACCCTTAGCTCGATGTAGTCAATGTGGGGGTTCATCTGTGCTCACCTTTGATGGGTACTTTTGATTACCTACCTCCTTCTAGTGATATCAAGATGATATCAACTATCCCCGACCAACCTAGGGCTAAAATATTTCAAGTGACGTTGTTTCGTATGACTTACTTTACCGATCCATGGACTCTTCCTTCCCCATCGACTTCAAAAGAAGGGAAAAGGCATCGTGGTATGTCCATGGCAGAAGTTGCCTACAGTATTGTCTAGCAAGCTTCAGTCGACCCTGATCTGACTCCCGCATAGGAGTTAGATCCAGTTCTGGAGCCTATTTGGGCTTAAGGCTCCCTTGCCACTACTGGTTTTTTAGGCTTGGTCTTGCCCTCTGACGAGGTGATTATAGAGGCAATGACTGGTCTAGATAGACCCTGGGATGATCTCCATCCTATATATTATTTCCTCCCATAGTTGAGAAGAATAGAGGCAGGAGAATTCATGTTGACTATGACTGGAGATAGGTCTTGTCCTGTTAATCCTTTGGCTACACATGCAGTTTATGGGGAGGGTAACATGGAAACTATATCTAAAAGGATACCTATCAACATCTCCAGAACCAATGGTGTCATGGAGAATGTCTTCATCAGAGCGGACTTCTCCCTTGAGGAGATTCAAATATAATCATATTTATTTAAGGAATTCCATAACATTTTTGCCTGGTCTTACGAGGAAATTCTAGGCATTGATCTAAGAATCGTCGAAAATGAAATAACGACTTATCCTAATGCCAAGCCGGTATGACATAAGCTTCATTCGATTAATCCTCGGAAAGCAGCAACTATTAAGGCTAAAGTAGAGAAAATTATCAAAGCCGGTTTCATATACCCCGTTCAGTTGACTCAATGGGTTTCAAATCTTGTTTCGGTCAAAAAAAAGAAGGGAAAAATTTGTGTGTGTATGGACTTCCATGATTTGAATAAGGAATGTCCAAAGGATAATTTCCCCACCCCATTCATTGATCAGATTGTCGATGAACGACTGTGAGGTCTTTTCTTTCATGGATGGTTTTTGGGGATACAACCAGATATAGATTAATCCTGAGGACTAGCATAAAACATATTTTATATGTTCGTGGGGTACATTCTCTTATCGAAAGATGTCGTTTGGCCTGAAGAATGTCGGAGCCACTTTTCAGTGGGCCGTGTCTTTTTCTTTCCATGAACTAAGACACATAGTCAAGGATTATCTCGATGATATAGCATCATGATCTCGTAAGAGAGATGATCATCCCACACACCTCTGACTAATGTTTTAACGATGTTTGTGCTATCAGATTTTCTTGAATCCAAACAAGTCTAGTTTCTGCATGACATCAGATCATCTGCTAGGTTTCATAGTTTCGACAACAGGGATCATGGTCGATCCTCTTAAGGTTGAGGTGATAGTTCAGTTGCCTTCCCCATGCACAGTCCCTCATCTTCAAAGCTTACAGGGTAAAGAAAACTTTCTTCGATTTTTTATCACAAACCATGCCAAGATCACTAAAGGGTTCATGCATTTATTGAAGAAAGGAGTCCCTTTCTATTGGGATGAAGCCGCTCAATGCTCTTTCAAAGATTTGAAATGTGCCCTCACATATGCCCCTTTGCTCCGACCTCCCAATTATAATAAAGATTTCTTATTGTATTTGGCCACCGTAGAGTCAACCATCGGTATGGTCTTGGTTCAAGAGGATGATCTGCTTGAAGAGCATGTGATTTATTACTTGAGCCAAGACTTGGTTGGACCATAAATCAACTACTCCCATGTTGAGAAGCTTGTGTTGGTCGTAGTGCATGGTGTCCAGTGGTTTCATCATTATATTCTTCTTCATAAGACCACCATCATTGTCGTTGTGAATTCATTTCAATACGTCTTGACATGATGCATCATCGGTAGAAATATCAGTAGATGGGTCATTATCCTCCAGGAATTTGACTTGGATTTTGTTTTTGCGAAATCCAAAAAGTCACTGGTCTTTACGAAACTTATCTCGGAAATCCCATTCAAGTTAGGCGATGTTACGCCTGAAGAATCACCGATTAAAGGAGATATTTTTTGTGATTTCATCTTCAGACCCCTGGTATGGAGATATACTAGTCTATATCTAGACTTTGAAGTGCCCCTCCTCTTCTTCTCGCGATGAGCATCGACGTATATTCCAGCAGGAAAAAAATTGTCTCATACTCAATGACACTTTGTATCATCGAGGTGTACATTGAATCCTTCATCGGTGAATCACTCATAAATAAGAGAAACTCATTCTTAACGACTGCCACACTAGAGCATGTGGTGGTCATTTTTTTGGGTTGGCAATAGCCCAAAAGATTCTATGAGAAGGTTAATTTTGGATGACGTTAATAAAGGATTGTGTTGAATCGGTCAAGAGGTTCCACCCGTGTCAGATCTTCTCTCGGAATATGAGGGCACACCCCGCTCCTATGTTTCATGTCATTATTGTTGGTCCCTTCACCAAGTGGGGGATTGATTTCACTACATGACACTCGGCCTCATCTAGGGGGCATTGATATATCATCATAGTAGTAAACTACTTCACAAACTCGGTTGAAGCTATGCCAACATTCAATAATGATGGTGATACAACAACTCTCTTTATTTTCAATTAGATAATAGCAAGGTTTGACATACCGAAGGAGATTGTCACTGACCATGGCAGTCACTTTCAGAATAAGATAATGTTTGAGTTAACATCAAATCTTGGGTTGAGGAAAGAGAATTCACCACCCTACTACCCACAAGCAAATGGTCAAGTGGAAGCTGTGAATAAGTCCCTCAAGACTATTCTACAATGAACGATCAATTTTGCCAAGTCAAATTGTCATTTGATGTTATACTTGGCATTATGGGCCTACCGAACGTTTGTAAATACTGCCATTGGTTTTTCACCTTTTCAACTCTTTTATGAGATGGAAGTAGTCTTGCCTATAGAGTGACAGATCCCATATCTAAAGATGGTAGTACAATTATTGCTAGACACTTCACTACTTGAGGAATGCTTATTATATCTCAAGAAGCTCGATGAGAAATGACGTGATGCAGCCTTGGCTAACGAGGCTCATAGGCAGAGAGTCAAGTGTTAGTATGATCAGTTTGTTTGTCCTCAGATTTTCTCTGAAGGAAACCTTGTCCTGGTCTACGACCAAGATAAGGATCCCCTAAGGGTAGGCAAGTTGAAACCCATGTGGTTTGGACTTTTCATTGTGAAGGAGGTTTTAAAGAAGGGCACTTATTGTCTGGTTGAATTTGAGGGAAATTATTTGGTGGAGCCTAGAAATGGGCTCTACCTCAAGAAGTATTACTCGTAGGTGGGTCACCTTGGGTGACTTCTTGTACATATGTATAGTTATTATACAGTAAGTTTTTTTCTTTTGTTTTTATGGACGTGTCATTATTGATGTCATCTTTTTCACTATGGCAGATGTCAAGTGAATCAAAGGTGTTTTTTGGGTTCATAGACGACGCTAGCTGACACACTCAGAGGCTTGCTTCCGTAGCTTGGGTGATATTCATGCCTCAAGGCCAGTTGCTATCTTCTAGAGGTATCTTTTTAGGTGATGCCACAAACAATGTCGTCGAGTACAGTGCAATGATAGAGTTGCTTCATGACTCTCTATCACATGGAATCTCTCACCTCCAGGTCTACTTAGATGCACAACTAGTTGTGTCCTAGTTAAATGGGGTTTGCCACGTTTATGATCCTACTCTACACCGATGATTCCTTAGGGTACGTCTCTTAGAACATTTCTCTTATTACATTACGTATATCCATGTTCTTAGGAGATTAAATCAAATGATAGATACTCTAGCTAATCAAGTATTAGATTGGCATATTTCACACACATAAAAGAAGCACACACATACACATGTACATACATTTGTAAAAAATGTGATCCATAAGACATAAAAGATGTAAATACACACACACACACACACACACACACANATATATATATATATATCAAAAAGTGTCAGAGTACATAGGTAGGCATGAACGCCTAAAAAATATATGTCCAATATACATCACGGGGCTTATGCCCTCAAAAATATACAAAAGAGTGCCCTCGACACATAAGTGGTCCACCCTAGCTAAGAGTGGGGCCTGTTGGCCCTGCCATAGTGAACAATGATGTTTTCCAAACATCGGAAGAGCTGGACCCAGGTCCATGGCAACCCAACTATGTAAGGATGCATCGATGGCAGGAGATCCTCGATCTCAGGCATGTCAACTGCATGAGTGAGTACAGTGAGGTTCTGCTCCACCCATCTCAAAACTCTCTCAGTCTCTTCGGATGGAGGTCCCACTGCTGCTGCTGCTGGTCCAACGATTGTTGCTGGTACTACCTCTGGTCAAGGACGTTACCTATTCCTTAAGAAGTTTGTTGGATGCACTGGTCCCACATCTGTACATAAAATATACATAGTTTTTAGATACTCTGGTACATATAAAAATGATATATATTAAAAGAAACTAAAAAATTAAATAACTTTAAAAACAAATCTACCTATCTCTCCTTGCTCTCCTCCAAGAGGTACGAGCATGTCTGTATTCCTGGAAAAGTTGATCCCAGTGTATGGGTAGTCCTCTATTGTCAGAATCTATCGTGCCCACCAGTTGAAAAGTGCATCATTGAAGGACTTTATGGTCATTCCTCCCACCTGTCACGGCAACAATGTTGCCCATATACACACTACTGGGAGCAAGGCCACATGCCCCTGCACTTTCTCTCGTGGGCTACGACTGGGTACCCTCTCAAAGAAGAATGAACATAAAATGGTACCAAATCCAAAGTTTTTGTTACTCCGCCCATGACACTCGATGAGATGTCTCTTCATGCAGTCAAGAACAGTCGTGCTCTAGTCGAAAAATCGTGCATTTAAGAACTGCACTATACAATGCATATGCACTCGAGAGGCTTGATGTAAGGCTGCAGATCCAATGATCTACCTAATAAATAAAACTATCACCTTCAGTGATAGGTTGTTAATCTTGTGGATCGACACCTGAGAACCTATTTTCTTAGTGTCAGCCTCGCAATACATCCTGATCAGCTTGGCGATGCTGTGGGGCCCAGGGGGAAATGCGTGCAAGTTGACTGGTTCCCCTCGCCTCAAGAGGCTAGTCAGAAAGTAGATATCCTCAGTCATTGGATTCAAAAATTTCCCTTCAAGCATAAACACCTCGACATCAGGGTGCCAATAATCCACCAAGGCATTCAGCAACCTGGGTTGTGCCCTCATGAATGGACACTGAAAAAACTTCCATAACCTACCTTGTCTTAATGCGTCCATAGATTTAGGTTCCTCATCGATTAAGATATCACCTCTTTCTCCAATGGACATACATCCTGTTACATGGCAAGTTCATGGGGGGAGTTAGCTCTTGCTTTTCATTTTTTCTATGCTATTGAGGGTGTACGCGGGCTGTCTTGGACACAATCATGTATGTACATGGGAAGATTGTTTGTTCGACAACACAGGTATTCCAACAGAGGACGAACACCTTCAGTAACCACTCACA
>SNQJ01S0117916.1:44569-60509 GCA_010110895.2 Picea sitchensis
CGTGACCGTCGGATTGCCTAACTACAAATGCATACTAAAGAAACACACTTTTACCTAACGACATATTAGACCAAGTAGATCTTAACTAACTCCTAAGTGTCTAAATATCCTAACATTGTTTTCTTCCCATGGGCATACATGGGTTGTCCTTGAAAATCCCGCAGACACATAGGGTTGCCCTTTTTTAAAGAGGTGCACCCCACCTCAAAAAAAAAAAAATATGCAGAAAGAAAGTATGGAAATGCAAGATGGGTTGATTTATACTTACTTGGTCTGAGCAGAAGTTTGTTTCATCCATTGAATCTCTCGTAGTCAAGTCTTTTAACAAAGGGGCATTTTTATCTTTTTGGTTAATTCTCAATTTTCAATGGTGAAAATGAGCTGTCATCTTCTATTTATAGACTTTTTTGGCCTTTTTTGCCACTTTTTTGAACCCTTTTGTCATTTTTTCTGGCTTGAAAGTCATTTAGTGTGGTTCTTGATTTTCTTATTGGATGTTACAATACACTTCACTTTTGGTTTGGAAGTATTTTTGGGAGATGGGTCACTTTTAAAGGTCCTTTGGTAAAAGTCATTTTTCCAACTTTTTTCATTTAAGTTAGGATTCCACCCCCACTTTCTGCATCTCGTTATCTTTTCCGCTTTGCCATAGGATCGATCCCACCAAACTGTTGTACTTAACCATCATTGCTGATTTAGAAGTACCATGGTGAGGTGGTAGAGCCTACCTCTACATGGATGCCCTAGGTAGATCCTGGTTTCATTTTGGTGTCCATGCCGTCGTTAATGACTTTAGGCTCGGGAGTCCTTGTTAGTCTTGTCTTGATGACTATATTGAGCCTTATTGTAACACCTTGTTTCCCCTAGCTTGTAAATATAACTGGACTGGCCAAGAACAATGGCAAACTCATAAATGTGAATATGTGATGTAAATGGACCTTGAGGAAAAAAGTCAATGAACGTGAATAACATTTTGAATTTATTGTAGGACTACTGAGAGGGGATGTGCAGAAAAAGAGACCACAATGGCGATGGAAGGCACCTAAAAAGGTGGCGTTATCTTCCACCAAGAATTAATACCGTATTTGGACTCCACTGGCTCGGAGAACCAAAAGCGGCTCGCTGGCCCTAAATTAAATATCTCATAGGCTGGTAGGTAGATGGTTTAATGAGTGATGGGAGGTGAACTTCCCATCCATAGAGTCGTCAGGCCTGATCAGCATGAGGGTAATCGCGCCACATGCAACCTTGCAAGAGGATAAGGCGTGGGGTAGAAGTGATTGCGGGGGAAGACGCGAGGGGGAACTCTGGCATTATGCAAAGTGAGTGATAGCAGAGAGGAAGGATTGCAACCTTCACTCCTGGTCACTGGAAAATGGAGACGCAGTCTCACAACATCATGGCTTCATCTCGGGGGTGGCTAGTGGTAAATCCGCTGGGAGTCGCTAAGCCTATGGTTGGGTGGAAACGAGCACCCCTCTCAGCAGTTGCTTAACCCTGGTGTTATTTCTGATAAGTGTTTTACCTCTGGCACCTTGAAATATATATGTATTTTGATAATTATGCTCATAAGCTGTGGAACTATGAATGTTTTCATTTTAAGAATGTCTGAGTAGTATTTCGATCAGTACTAGTAGTTGTATATGCTTATAACAGAAGAAACCACGCATGACTTATGTTGATAAATGAATTTAATTATGCATAAGTTGAACCAAGTCAGGCTTCTAGCCCATTCTTGGGAAGTTGTTTACCCTTATCTGTCTCCAGGGATGCCCTAGAATAGATCTCTTCACAGAGATTCCCTCCTTGCAAAGGTTTACCAAGAACCTGGAAAAAGGACTTGAATGAGAAAGTCTTAACAACCCTGTACGAGGAGTAATGACCCTCTTAAAATCCTGAAGTAGCAGCGTAGGGATAAGCATCGATCAACGGACGAGACCCCATCAGAAGACCCATGGTCATTCACAACTGTTAGATTGATGAAAGAAACAAGGGTGTTACATACCTTGCCCCTTTTCCTCTATCTTCATGAATAGTGAGGAAATCAGGATCGTAGACCCCCACGGTCCATGAGAACATCTGGACCGTTGATTTTTCCACACCCATGAAGTAGTAGAAGAGTGCACAAGGTGGGACAGATCTAAGTCGTTAGATCTTAGCTAGAAAAACTCGACAGCCATTGGATCTGTTAAGAGATGCATGAGAGTTAAGCCCTCGTGAATAGGAGGTTGAAAGTTCCGACAAGAGGCGTGGCCATCGGGATATCGGTATTCGTGAAATCGGGAGTCACGATGACATGAGGTCAAGAACTTTCATAGTGAAAATCCTGGAATCAATATGAGCCGTCCATCATAGAAGGACACGTGGACAAGATCGGGAGGCCATCGACATTTCGGAGATTGAAGGGGCAAGATGCCAGAATATCTTAGCAACGAAAACTCTGAAATCATGAGAAGCAATCAGGACCGTCCGTCATAGGAGGACGTGTGGTGGCAATCAGAGCATGCGGGAAAAGTCCCGAAAGGAAAGTCATCCATCGGGAAAATGGGAATCCCGTGGACAAGAAGTCCATACACTTCGAAGTTGCGAAGTCCAGAATCCCGACAAAGCAAAAGGCATCCATTGTAGGGCCAGCTACCATTATATCAGCATATCGAGATTTGGCAGATCGTGAATCTTGAGGACGAGTACATTTCGGCAGTGGAAAGTCTGAAAACCCAATAGGAGATAAGGTTGCGATCTTGTCAGATAGTGATCACGTGGGCCAGGAGTTTAGCCAGGAGGGCTAACACGTAAGGGACCATATCGGTGAATTAACTGCATCGGGAAATCGGGGATCGAGGATTCGGGAGTCCCAGGATCGAGAGTCCGGATTCTCATGATGATAAACCCTGATGAACGGATGAGATTCTTTCGGACAATCTCAGGGTCTGTAATGACCGTTAGATGTAGAGATGAGATCTCAACTTAAGCCAGGACGTGAATATGCTTTAGGATAAGGGGCAAGCAGATCTGGATGGCCAGAGTCCACGCGTCTAGATCTACGGCTGAGGTTCCATTCTGGAGCCCCCTTACTATTCTGCCTTTAGCGGTAGGGGGGGGGGTCCGGAATTGGACATGCAACTCTCGAACGATCGAGATTAACTCATCATGATCAACAACGCTCAAGTGGATTCCGGACCCCCCTTTCCATTCTGCCTTTAATGGGGAGGGGTGTCTGGAATAGTGTGGCATGTGAAGTGGCCCCCCCCTCCTGTCATGTCGACTATCGTGTCGAGTTTCCCTTTCTGCCATATGTATTCCACTTAACCGTGCGAAGGGGCTTGTTCTCATTGGCGGTTCTCTACCCTTGTTGGTATTTGTTCCTATTGGCCATTTGCTGACCCTGTAGGGATTCGCCCCATTGGTCGGTTGCTAGCCCTGTCGAGGTTCAGCGGTGGCAGAGTCGAACGATTAGAGATTACTGTAGTGCCGAGGTGTGAAATACGAATAGGCACTGTGTTCAAATTGAACCGTGATCATGACCCATGATCACATGGGAACGGAGAAGGAGAGAGAAAGAGCCAGCTTACGCTGGATGGATATTTAGGGGTTCTGGTCCAGCTGGAGACCAGAAAAATTTGATTTAGGTAGTGGGTATGTGACACTTATACGTCTAATGTATCATCACTCTTGGCCTCAACCTCAGGACTCTGAAAAATGAGTCTTATTTAAGTCCTTTTTAGACTCTCTAAACATGAAAAGATTTTCAAGCAATCTTGTTGTCCTTCACGCTCGCCAAATTAAAACTTGAAGGCACTTTTGTTCGACGGTAGTTTACCCCTTTTTCGGTCTAGATGGTCAATTTTATAAACAAAGGTACACTCTAGGAACTTCAGTTCGCTAGAAGAGTATTCTCAGGTATAAATTTAACCCTTTTTCGGGCCTAAGGGACTAAATTTACGAAAAAGGAACCCCCACGGAGTCCATAGTTTAGCTCTTTCCAGACTCCCTAAAATTTAAAAGATTGTCGAGTGACCTTGTTCCTTCACACTCATTAAATTGGTTCAGAAAAACATCTACTGACATGAGTTTACCCCTTTTTCCGGCCTATAGATTAAGGAGGAAAAAGGTATACCTCGGGATATTCGTCTCGCTAGGAGATTTATCCTAAGTAGATTTTATACTTTTTCGAGCTAAGGAGACTAAATCTAGAAAAAGACTGTGAGTCCATAGTTAAGCTCTTTTCAGACTCCTCAAAATTGAAAAGATTTTTGAGTGATATTGTCTTTGTCACAATCATTAAAATGGTTTTGAATAGACGTCTTTTCGATGCTATTTTACCCCTTTTTCGAATTGACTAGACTACCTTTGAAAAAGGTACCCCAGTGGAGTCTTCTTTTACATTTTTTCAGACTCTCTAAACATGAAAAAACTATCGATCTTACCTTCTCTGGGCTTGTGAAAAATACATTGAAGGGGGTTTCATCATGTCTTACTAAACACATTTTCATCTCTGGATCTTTGGCCTAATACCAGGTCCATGTTGCTCTCAACTGAACCTTTGAAGCATGCCTTATACGCAAGCCTTGTAGCACTTTGCCTCTACGACCTGACACCTTGACCCATGGAGGAATTTTCCCCGAGTGTCCTTTTCCTGCACATGTCTCCTTTCTATGAGAATCAGTGTGTTCCTTGCACTCATAACTAGTATGATTGTGACACTCATTCCTCCTTTGTAACGTAGCATTCTTTTATTCTTTTTCAAGCTCTTCAAAATGTTAAAAAAAACAAAAAAATAAAAAATAACCCAAAAAGAGGACAGGAAATTTATTTTCTTTTTATGGCAGCACAATGAGTCTCCCTTGGACAAAGCACATCCTTTCATTTGTTCATCAAGCTTTGGGATTTAATATGACCTTAGGAAGATGTTCTCGCTACAAAGAGTTGTGTCCTCCTCTGTTTGGTTATCCTTCCAAGCACATGGAGAGTTTGTGTTGCCTCCTGCATCGTGAACTTATGTCAATGTCATGCTGCCTGAGTCTGATCATCTGTCGTGATATTGTACAAGGGAATTTGTACCCAGCCTGATTTGACCTTTCTATAGTTTGTCTCTTTCCCTCATGCCCGACCATCCCAAAATTCCAATCAAGTCGTTGTTCGAAATCAATGAAGTTCTCTGGTTGATCATCGAGATCCTCTTCTCTATTCCTAACGATCCATCAAAGAGCTTTGGGTAGTGAATTTGTACACTCACATTACACTCCTACCTGAGTTTTGAATATCTTGAAGTTGTTTCTCAAGCTCTGAAGGCCTCATCTCCAACCATCAGGCATTATTGGCTTCTTGAAGATGGATACTATACATGTATATCTTTGATTTTGAGATGTATATCCATTGTGTATTGGTCATGGCTACAATTTATATATTTATATGACATGGATCTGAAGTGTATTTGATTGGTATCCATGATTTATTTCATCCCGAGCATGGGTATGCCCGCCTCGGTGAGACAATTGTTATTTTTGCAGATGGCACCTCCCAAACTCTAGTCTCGTGCTCACTTGCTTTGAACATTGGTGAAGATTTTGTAATGTATTTCAGCCATCAGATTCCCTTATGACCTCACACATTATGGGACATCTGTTATAACCCTAAATTTTACCACATATGAATACCTAGCATCAGGACCTCTTACTTTCTATTTTTTCCAAGTCATCACTAAGCAAATCTTCTTAAAAACACTATTTTTGAAGATGTATGCACCCTACACCACTAATTCCCACCTACACACACTTGTTGCACCACTACAGATCACATACATATGCTAGATGCACCATTACATACCCCGTATACTCACCAAATTTGCAAAAATTAAAAAGTTGCAAGGAATTCATTGAGATTACGGGCTATTGGGTGCTTTCCCAACGAATCCACCACCTATATCCCGTCACCTAACCGAATAACCATCCTTTTCCCATATAAAAATACGTTTTGGGATCTCATTCCTAAGCCAAGCATAAGAACAGTGAAACTCTATCCATTTCACATCCCCTCCTTGCCCCAAGAATTGCATCCACCTTGTGAGATTTGCATCGAAATTTCCCATTCTTGCATTTTTCCTCCATCATAAGCCTATGCCATTTCCCTAGAAGAAGTGTGAGAGGAGAAAGATACATGGAAGCATAGTTGGATCTTGGTGAAGAGGAGCCTAGACTAGGTTCAAGGAGAAGTCATCGATCTGATTATAAGTAAACATTGTGATATCAATAAAAGGAATACTTTTTCTGTCCTAAAATATGATGTCTCAAATCTTTGTGTATAATTTATGTCTTATACTAACATCTAACCCATGATTTATATATGATATGCATGTTTATATTTTCTTGTTTATCTGTTTGTGAATGTAGGCTAGCCTTGTGAGGAGGCTTGTAGTCAACAAAGCTATCGAACGTGAAAGGATCGACACCGGACGTGGAGTAAAAGGTAAAGTTATCGGATCTTTTCACTTTGTATTTCATGCATGAATGTGGGGTATATTTGGGGCATTTATAAAAAGTAGGAGGATTTTAGATGGTTAGATCTGCCTACATGTTGAACCCTAGTGTATTCCATAGGGGGTTTTCCCGCTATAAAAATATGACATCAACAAGACTGCTTTTAAAACAAGGTATGGTCATTATGAGTTCACAGTGGTGCCCTTTGGATTATCAAATGCACCAGATGTCTTCATCTTTTTAATGAATGGTATTTTCAGAGAATACTTAGATAAATTTGTCATTGTATTTTTAGATGACCTTCTTATATATTCTAAATCAGAGGAAGAGAATGAACAACACTTGAGGATGGTATTACAAGTATTAAAGGAGCATCATTTGTATGCCAAATTGAGCAAGTGCTCATTTTATCAAAAACATATTCATTATTTGGGACATATCATTTCAGAGGATGGGACAATAGTGGATCCTGAGAAGATAGAAGCCATTAGAGAATGGTCAGTTCCAAAGAATGTGACAAAGTTCAGATCATTCATGGGCCTTGTAGGATACTATAGAATATTTATTAAAGGATTCTCAAAAATAGAACACCCAATCATTTCCTTGCAAAAGAAGGGTGTGAAGTTTCAATGGACACTGGATTGTGAAAATAGTTTCCAACACATTAAACAATTATTAACAAGTGCGAAAATACTAAGGATTGCAGAACCAAATGAAGACTGCATTATATGCATAGATGCATGTAAAGAAGGAATTGGTGGAGTCCTCAGTCAAAATGGGTTTGTTATATGTTATGAATCAAGGAAGTTGAAGGAGCATGAAAGACACTATGCCAATCATGATTTGGAGTTGGCAGCCATAGTGCATGCCTTGAGTAAATTGAGACACTACCTCATGAGGAAAAGGTTTTGAGCTGAGGATAGACCATA
The DNA here is from genome assembly GCA_010110895.2 of Picea sitchensis. Classification (NCBI taxonomy): domain Eukaryota; kingdom Viridiplantae; phylum Streptophyta; class Pinopsida; order Pinales; family Pinaceae; genus Picea; species Picea sitchensis. The sequence goes on from SNQJ01S0117916.1 coordinate 51,975, forward strand.
ATGGTCTTCAATATTTATTTGATCAGCTAACTCTAAATGCTAGGAAAAGTAGATGGTTATAATTTATAAGTGAATATGACTTTGATATAAAGCATATCAAGGGGAAAGAGAACAAAGTGGCTGATGCACTCAGCAGAAGAGTGCATGAATTGCATTATACAACCATTAGAATGTACCAATCATATTTGAAAGAAATAATTTTGGAGGATGCAAAATTAGATTTGCAATACAAGGAATTAGTGGAAAAATTACAGCAAGGTAATTTGCAGCAAAACATTGAAGACTATAAGCTAGAAAATGATGAAATTATGAAGTACATGGGCATATTTTATGTACCAAATTCCCATGAATTAAAAAATATGATATTGAGAGAAATGCATAATGTACCTTATGCTGGGCACCCAGGTTATCAGAAAACTACTGCAATTGTCAAGAGCCAATATTATTGGCCAAGAATGAAGAAAGAAGTTGTTGATTTTATTGCCAAATGTTTGGAATGTCAAAAGGTAAAGGCCGGACATAGACACCCAGCTGGGTTGCTACAACCATTACCCATTATTGAGTGGAAATGGGAAGTTGTAACAATGGATTTCATCACCAAACTGCCCAGAACAAAAAAGAAACATGATTTTATCATGGTAATGGTGAATAATCTTACTAAAGCTGCCCATTTTATTTCAGTAAAGCTCACTCACAAGGAAGCCAACATTGTTGATATTTATATGAGAGAAATTTCTTGATTACATGGTATACCCAAGACAATTGTGTCTGATAGAGATCCAAAATTTACCTCAAATTTTTGGAAAGGATTATTTAATGGATTCAGAACAAATTTGAATTTTAGTACTACTTATCATCCAGAATCAGATGGACAAACAGAGAGGGTGAATCAAGTGATTGAAGATATGTTGAGGATGTATGTGATGGATAAACCATCAAAATGGTAAGACTACCTACACTTAGTAGAGTTTTCTTATAACAATGGGTACCAAACATCTCTAAAGATGAGCCCATTTGAGGCACTTTATGGAAGAAAGTGCAATAGAACAGTATGTTGGGATAACCCAACAGACAGAGTTGTGGTTGGGCCATATTTACTCAGGGAAATGGAGGAGAAAATGTTGAAAATAAAACAAAATTTAAAGGTTTCCCAAGACAGGTAGAAAAGCTATGCTTATAAGGGCAAAACTCAAAGGGAATTTAAAGTGGGATACCATGTATTCTTGAAATTGAAAGCCAACATAAGTTACCTAAAGTTGGGAAATTGTTCAAAGTTGGCAGCTCACTATTGTGGGCCATTTGAAATCCTAGAGATGATTGGTCCAGTGGCTTATATGATTGCATTTCCTGCATCTATGTCTGTTCATAATGTATTCCATGTATCATTTCTCAATAAATATATACCTAATGCTAATCACGTTATTGATTGGAATGTTATTCAAGGTGGAGAAAGAAGTCGCTTTCCAGGTGCATCTAATAGGCATTATGGACCGAAAAATCAAATAGCTTCAAAATCGATCCATAGGGATTGTAAAGGTCCAATGGACCTAGTATGATATTGAGGACACTACTTGGGAGCATGAGGATGAAATGCAGGCAGAATACCCGCATCTTTTTGAGGATTTTTAAATTTTTTTTGTATATGTTTACATAATGCACTGAGGATAGTGCATAATAAGGGGAGGAGATTGTAATACCCCTAGGCCAAACCCAATTGTAAATGTAAAATGAAAATGTATGTAAGTTGCTAAGCTGTTTGACATCATTTTTGTATGCACCTTCCATGGTATAGTGCGTCCATGTACTGCGTAGTAAAATGATGAAGTGGGCACATTCTAGGATACCGCGCACAACAACTTAAGTTCGTGTGATTTTGAGGCTAGGGAGCCTTTGTGTATATGTTGTGTTTTATAGGCTGGTGAGCCAGTTTATTATAAACCAAAAGGATTATGTGATGATTAGGCCAGAGAGCCTAGTTGTTGAAGGCTAGTGATCCTATTTTTGTATATGTCTCATCATTGATATAAAATAAATCATTGCGCATAGCCCAACCATGATAAAAGATTATTGGGGACTAAACTCCACTAGTTAGGGAAAGGAGGGTGGATAAAAGTTAAGGAAAAGGGGTTAAGCTAGGGAGCTAAGCCAAAAAGGAATATTACATTAATATTCCTTAAAGTATAAAGTATGAATAATTATTTTATCCTAAGTTCTAAGGATGGGGACAAGTGGGCCAAAGTAGCTCCCAACATGACAAGTGTCAAGTTGGGAACATGAATACATATAGTTTGGACCTAGTTCATTTTGGGGGCCATTCATCCATTCATGCAATCATTTAGTCATCCATTCAAGGATTCCATGAGCATTCACTCACTCAGTCAGTTGTCCTTTTTACCTTTTTGTCAGTGTACCTGAACATGTATCCTTACCCATACCTATTTGTGTACCTGGTTATCTTGGGAGATGGACGAAAAAAGCGGGTTGTCAAGCCCGTGGGATATTGAAGAGGCAGGTTGTCAAGCCCGTGAGAAATTTCTCAAGGTGAGAGAATTGTTGGGAATTGATTTTCGAAGGTGCTAAACCATAGCTACAGGGCTCTGATGCTTCCTATCCAACCTATTGTTGAAGCCCATAAAGGAAGTGGGGCAGCCAAGGGACTATTGAGTAGAGAAGGGGCACACTTCCTAGGGTGGTACATGCATGTGGGGAATGAGGGACTTTAGTATGTTAGTTTGAGTTTGCACCTATGACAAATTCCTTCCTGTTGTCTATGATACATCATCTTGGCTAAGAATCCCTTTACCCAGGTGGAGCTTAGTCCTAGCTCAGGGGTGACCCACTGATGAGAGTGATGAGCACTGTGGTCTAAGGCTGGGAGTTTCATGGAAGGTCTTCATGCAGTTGGTGATATTCTTACCACGAAAAGTGTCAATTGTGTGTTAATTTAAATGTTGCATTATTATTTATGTGTTATATTTATGGGCATTTCATGTCTATGATGCATGTATATGCTTACTATCTTTTCCATATAAATCTATGCATTTACATTATGTATTTATTTGTTTAAGTTATATATATAAAGTTCCGCAAGAGTCTTTGTGTCTATATGTTTTTAATTGCATTACAACTCAAAGTTTTTATGTGGCATAGCCCAGTTGGGTGTTGGGGATGTTACAATGTGGTGTTAGAGCATAAAAGCATTTTTTGGAGTAGCATGGCCCAACCTGGGTGGTTGGGGATGTTACAGTTGGAATGGAATCTCCCAAAGCCTAAAGTGCTGAAGTCCTGAAGCATCGTATATGATGTCGCATGATGATGTCATGTAGAGTGACGTGGACCTACCCTAAGTCTACCATGCGTCACTTGTTTTTGTACTTTTGACAGACACTTATTACTATTTGGGACCTGGAACATGTCTCTCATCATTGGGGACATGTGTCACTACATTAATTGATTTACAACCAAGAAAAGGAGATCATCATATTCACCGGTTTGACATTTGGGTATTTTTAAGTGTTATAAGGTAGAGTCTTCTGAAGTCCGAAGCTCCAAAGTGTCGGAGTTGTTCAAGAAATATTTTCCTCACTTTATACAATCTTCCAGAGAGGGAATTATTCCATTTCCCTATGAAGAATCACTTTCCTTGATTGATAAATCCAGAGACACAAATAAAAAAAAATTCACTTGTACACATCTTGCACATTATCCAACAAGCGTATACACAGGCTACTCCACTACAACATGTGTACATCGAGATTTGTGACAGAAAATCAAAATTAAATGTTGGGTTTCCATGTCACAACAAGAGCTCTATGATCCTTGTCCTTCCATATACTGGAAACATTCCAACTCGACTCTTTAATTGCATTTTGAAGGCTATAAAGAGCCCAATTCCAAGCTATGGAAAAGGAGAGAGAAAATTCAACTTTGAGAGAAAAGTTACTTTGGAGAAATTATTAGTTCATATTGAGTCTGCATACATTTGTCCTTTAAGTTTGAACACAGTGTTCAACACCCAAGCTCTTCCCTTATTGATGGAGAACCTCATTGTCTCCCTTCTATGAGCTTGTCTTTGGTGGAGGATTGAACTAGTGGAGGCCCAACTGGAAGGAACTTGGCTTCATGTTTCCGAACCATGCCGACATGGAAGTATATAATATTTTCACTTCTGCAAATCATTTATTAATAGAAATAATCTCTTCCCATCCAATTGATATCTTGAAAATATATGAGTTATTATCCATGGGCATGTTTGTTTTGTATATTAATGGATTATGCTATCTAATGTGCTAACCTTTTATATTATCACTATATGCTTTCTTCGCTTGTTTGTTGAGAAATTGTTGTGGGTATAAAGCTTTGGGTAAAAGTGCTCAACGATGGACATCTTCAAACATCTGGATGAGGTAGGTACTTTTCTTATCTCACTTTCACATTAGTTTATATAGCTTTTTTATGGGATAGAGTTGATTTATGTAGTCATAAAATGTCTATTGTGGTTTACCCTATCCATAGAGATATTTTCCTTGTAATAGAATTGGCAACTGTATTAGGGATAATATCTTCTTTCTTAGGGTTCGAAGTACTTTTCTCTTTAGATTTCTCTCATTTATATTGTGGTTCTTTTCGTAACATTTCTTGACAACTCCTATTCACTCTAGGTCTGAGTTTTCATCTTTCCTCCCTTGCCTGGCCTTGTTTTAAAGCATATATGTTCATTTTTCCTTGACAGTTGTGTATACATGTGTGATTTATTACTGCAAGCTGCATATATACGCTCTGTTTGCCTAAACAATCGTGTACATCTCTTTTCCTTTCTCGTTTTCTTGTTCTGGTGTTTATTGGGTGGGGTTTGATGCTTGCTGAGCCTTCTTGGGTCTCTGTAGTGCCTACTGAGTGCCTGTGGGATGACAGGAAACCCTCTTTTGGTTGAATTTTTGGGCAAATATTTCTCTTCATTTTTTCATTTTTATTTTCCTTGCACATTGGGCTGGGTGTTTCTCTGCTTGGTATCCTGCTTGAGTTATCTCTTTTTTATATGCAGTAGGGTTATATATCAAGTTATTTTTCAGTCCATGCATTTTCAGTTTTAATATATTGAAAATACAAAAAAATAGGCATTTTGCATTTCTTGGCATTTTTGTCTTTGAATCTCTTTCATTAGCTTAGTGCATATAGTGAAATATTGCATTTTTACTTATGAATTGCAGAGTTGAATTTGAAAATTGCATCATTTTTTAGAAGCATATCATTCATCGAAAGTTGAAGTTATAACTTTGCATTACTTTCATATTTACTTTTCTTGGAGAATCATAACACCATGAGTTTCATTACCATACCTTTTTGAGTAATCATGGCCATAAAATCAACGCTATAATTTAAAATTTATTAGTAACGATTTTATTTTCTAGGGTGCACAAACTAGCCTAGGATTTAGTTTTTTGGAATAGGATTTTTGTGAGTAAACTTATCCAAGGAAATTAAATCAACATATGTGTCTAAGTCAGGAAGTGGAGAAATCCATTTTATAATTGGTAAGATTAGGAGGCTCTGCTCACAATGGATTTAATCACGAGGTCATGCGAAGTTGGTTGAAGGGATATCCCCTCGATACCTTCCTAGCGTCAGAGATATTTATGGGGATCTATTCATATCTGGGGATCTTGTTAGTGCCTTTACCTCCATGAGAGGTGATTATTTTAAGGTTTCATGCTTTTCTACCCTACCCATATGGTGGACCTGACTTATGAATGCTTGCCTGTGCATCGGTTATAAAGTGGTTTATTAGTTGCTTGACTTAGGTGTCTCATAGGTTACTTGCAGGGGTTATTCTGTAGGTACCCTGGGTCAGATAAGGGTTGGACAACACATAAACTTTATGGAGGATTACCTCTCTATGGGGATTTGACTGACTGGTTGTTAAGCCCACGAGGGACCTTATAATTGATTATGTTACCTTTGATCTTTAGCAGGGAGTCTCAAGCCCCTCTTGGGCGAGACATGTCTCTTTAGGGAGGGAGGCCACTCAACCACTTTACCCCGTTTGCATGCATATTGGACATTTGACTTTTGGTGTGCTCTTTGATTACTAGTTGGCTTTAAGAGTCTATACTGAGTCCTGATTATGAATAGTGGAGTCCCTTTGGCTCCCTCGTTTATTGTTTCTTACCCCATGATGCCTACTCATTTCATGGGGATCAATCCTCCTGTTTCTTATAATGGTATGCAGAACTGTGGTACTCAGTTTGTGCCTTGGGTCTCTATTCATTCTTTTGTTGATATTCTTTCACCCTTGCAATCCTCTCCCTGGTCCACTTATATGAATCCTAGCATTGGATTCAGGGGCACCATGGCCCCAATGCCTACATATTCATTTTATATGAGTCATGTACTTTAGCCTTCCTTTACAACGGGAGGTTGGAACCTCCCCTCTTTTGGATCCAGTCCTGGTTATGCTCTTTCAGGAGCCAATACTCATATGGGTGCTTATTCTACCTACTACACTCCATCCATGTATACTCCATCTGCCATGTCGGTTCCTTTGAACACTTTTTCCATGGCGAGTCCTCATGTATCCCCGGGTGTTTCATACAGAGAGAATCATTTTTATGGTTCGGGATACCCGCTTCACGAGACACTTCACAAGGGGGCAACATATATCCTCACTCGAATAGTCCTTATCATACTTCTTCCTCTCCACAGACTTCGGTGATGATGCCCGATCAGACTTCTCTGAATCAATTAAATGAAGGATATACTACCTTTTCGGACAAGGATAGGGGGAAAACCAGGACCCTTCCTGGCCTGCAATTTTTCAAATTCAATCTTTCCCTGGACCTTGGAATCAAATTCCACAACTCACTGCTAGTCCAGTCACTGTCAATCACACTGGAGCTCCATCACCAACCTTTTCCAGTCATGTTGTACATGGGTCAACAACTTCTATAGGTTATGTTGACAACCCGTACCCGACCACTACTAGTCATGTAGGGGGCACCACTCTAGTCACCACAAGTCATATCAATGCCACATCTGCGACCTCTGTACATGAGGTAGGAGATTACTCTCCCACCTTTGCCTGTCACACTTATAATATGTCACCATCTGTCATGAACGACACTTGGGGAATTGAGAAGCCCAGACACCTCATATGTAAGTGTAAATTTCTTTACAGTACTTGTGAAGAAAGTCATCTTACTCTTTTATGTCTAGCCACGACTGGGATACCAAAAGTGTGGGGCTCACCTAAGGGGTGTTTAGATTCTGAGGCGTCTATGATTTCCCCACACCTTGTTCCTCCAATTGACACGATAGTAAAACCGTTGTAATATTCTCTTGATCACACCCCCATTTTTGAGGGTGATGCATCCCCTATCCCTGTTATCTTGCATCCTCTTAAACCTAGAATTGAAGAAGTGGTCATACTAGTGCAATCTCTGGTCAATCCTACTGTCTTAATGGAGGGTGACACATCCTTCAACCATGTCATCAACATCCCTGATCTTGCATCTTCTGAATGAGAGAGATATATACTTTCCCCGAGTCCTCTCCATCTGGGTTTTGAGGAGATCACCTTCTATTGGAACAGTCTTGTGGGCTATCCAATGCCCCCGCCTATGTATTTTCCTATAAGAGATATTATCCGATCTATCACAGAGACTATATAATATGTTATTTCTTTATCCTCCTTGTCTTGGAGATATTTGGGTTTTCCCAAGCTTATGTCGGCTATCCATAAGATACTAACATTCCGCAGAATTCTGGCACGGGAGCCTTGGACTCCCCCGTGACTTGTCACCTAGACTCTCCCAAATGAGTTTAATTTAAGCTCTTTTCTGACTCATCTAAAAACACAAAAATATTTTTGAGTGATTTGTCCCTTTCACACTCGTTAAATTGGACTTGAAAGGTCATGAATCTTAGTTAATCTCTTTTTTGACTCGTTGTCAAAAAGTGAAAACATCACCGAGTGAAATTATCTTTTTCACACTCGTAAATTGGTTTTGAAGAGACGTCTATTTGGCACAAGTTTACCCTTTTTTCACACCAAGTAGACTAAAAGACATAAAAATGACATTTTTTGGCATCAAGTTGTGATTGCATCTCATGCACTTGCTTGCAGTATTGATCCTATAGTTGGTTCTCTCTTTGCATTATAAATCATTTTCCTTAGCAGTTTTTCCATCCTCAACCAAGCAGAGCCTTGTTTATATCCTTCGCAATTTGACACCCTATACCTAGGAGGGAACATTCCCCTGAGTGTCCATCTCCCACATTCACTTCCCTGCATTGAACATAGGTATGTTCCACTGCTAGAACTAGTTTTTCTTACTTGCGACGCTTGTTTCCTCCTCTATATCATAGCATTCATTTGTCTATGAAAAAACAAAACAAATTGTTGGTTGTGGAGCCTGATTATCTTCCTAATGCAGAGGTCTTTTCTTTCAGCTGTGTCTATACCCCATGAAGTATTTACACCCCAGAAGTATGTACACTCTTCCACGCGGGGGAGTGCAGAGGGGGGGTACCCCCTCT
>SNQJ01S0117920.1:7838-25169 GCA_010110895.2 Picea sitchensis
GGAGTTGGAATGTTTCTTGCCCAGAGCCTGTTCATAAATACCACTCAGCTCTCTAGGAAGAAAATGCAAAAGATGTTTTTTATGATGTTTGTCATTATGTAATTATCCCTCTGCACAAAATATTCTTTGGATGCGAACCCTCTCGCATTTCTAATACAGTCATAGAAAGCCTCAAATTGGTTGTCGACTGGTTTATTGAGAAAACATTTTCCTATGTCAGGGTTTATGGTTGTTCCATTCCGCCTCATGCACTCCCGAAGTTTTTACGAGACAGATTGGTATGCAGAGAAGTGGCTCATCAGTTAGCCAAGGGTGGTATTGGGTTAGAATTAAAAGCCCTTCAGAAAAAAACATGGCCATCCTTCCCTGTTCATATCGGGAAATTTACCTTATCAAACTTAGGGCATTCTAAGGCGGAGGTTGAGTCATTGGAGGAAGTTAAGCTGGTAAACATCGAGCACATGAAACATGACCCTTATCAAATAATTAGCCGACATTAAATACATTGTAATTTAAAAGAATATGAACATGAAGTTTCAGTCTATGATGATATTTTCAAAAATGTTAATTCATATGAGGAAGTGCAGAATAGAGTACAGGCCTTGTCACCTGACTCACAGGTGGGGTTTACATCTTTTCAACGACATAGACGAAGCGGCCTGCCGAAGATATTACAAGGATAAATGTCAACTTCATTGCCAGAACAGGAAGAAACCCCTCCAGGGTTTGAAGTTGAAAGATCCTAAAATACCTACTCAGAACACAGAGGGTTCTCAAATAATAGAACCAGGGACAGAAAAGGGAAAAGGACTGGAAACAAGTCCAATAATTCTGGATGATATTCCAGAAAAGAATGGAGGAACTATTTCAAAGGAACTTGGTAGCCCCATTACATCTTTAACTCCACTACAGTGTACTTTCGGAACCCCTCATGAAGGAGTTCTATATGTCAGTGATCTAGAGCCAATTTCAAGAGATGAAATCCCCCCATCTGATTATTTTTTCAGCAAAAAGTGAAGAGTTGTTTTGAAACAGGAAATTCATCCTGTAGGAGAAAGATCGATTAAGAAGCATAGAGTTATTATTGATGGGAAGAAACTCAAGGATGGAGAATTCGCTACAGAGTTAGCAGGAACAATGGGTGCGATAGCATCAGCTAATATATATTCTGTCTGAAACCTAACAACTATGCTCGAGCAGAAGGATCAAGAAATAATTCGGTTGCAAGACAGGTTAAAGGAAAATGAAAGAAATATTGGTTGGGGAATACAGAAGGGTCTAGAACAAGCTAGACTCAAAGATATGCAATAAATCCAAAAGTTAAACAAAAACTTGGATGAGGCAAAACATATGATACAGGTTACTCAAGAACAGGTTCATAAGCTGGGTGAAGAAAATAATTTTTTGCAAAATAAGATTATTTCAATTGCTAACCAGGTAATTGAAATCGAACATTTCAGGACGCAAACATCAAATATATATGCAAAAATAGAAGAGGAAAAACAAAAAGTATTCTGTAATCTGGAAATAATCCAGAACTATTTTCAAGAATCAAATAAGTCCATGGAACAGGTGTCCCAGAAAGAAAGAGAAGCAAAAGCAGCAAGGACTACTTTTCAGAAAGCACTGACATCTTCATTAAAAGATGAAATTAGAAAAAATCAGAAACTATCTGTTTCTGAACAGGTAAAAGGAGATATAATGATAAAAGTCTGGGAATCGAAATTGGCTGAATATAAAAGAATCACAAAAGAAGTTAACGAAGACTTTCAAGAAATTTTTAATCTCTTTGAAAAAGATTCATTAAATATTGGGACAGATAGTTGTTCTGGGTTATTAGGCGAAGTCAACATTGTCAGGCATCAGCTGAAGTCAAGAGAAGAGCTTGAAGAAAAGAAAGCAAAAATTTCAAATATTAAGTTGGTCAACATTACAGAAATCAATAAGTGGATGGTGAATTCGAGTTTAAAGTTGAAAACAGTGAAGGTCACAGAAAGTATGATAGAAAGTAGATTACCAGAATTACAAAGAAGATTTTTCTCTTTTGAAGCAGATGAGATACCTGAGGCTCCTAGGATATTAGTGAACTTTTTGGGAAAATGTGTTCAATGCGTTGAAGCAGAGAAAGAAAGTTCGTCAATGCAAATTTAAAACTTTTGAAATGCTTTTATTTATTAGAATTTTGAAAGAAATTGTAAGCAGTTGAAATCATTTTATGTACTCGTAATATTAGGGAGTTGGTTAGTTACCAACAAGAAACTTTGATAGAAATGTATAAATATAATTTCAAAAGACGGAGTAAGGGGCTTCAGAAATTTTGGAGATAGCCACTTTTGTAAATTCATTTTTGAAGTTCATCGGAATATAAATCGCAAACAAGACTCTGGATCCTGCAACTTTGTAACTATGTGTCTTCCCCTTTTTATCATGCTTTGTTAAATTTTCCTTTTAAAGTGTTTTTCTAACAAGTAAATCAATTTGAATTCATATACATTGTTATTTATTATTTCAAATTGGTTTGGATGTTGAACGCATTACAGTCTTTCCTCTGAAATTACTTTAGTAATTTTAAGACCTGTAAAACCTTTTGTTCCTTAATATTTAACTCTGTTAGAGATCTTGTTTTTCTTTCATCATCGTTAATTAAAATATAAGATTCTTTCTTGATAAAATCCTTATATTTCTCTGTATTGTGTTTCGTTGTTTACAATTTCAAAATTGTTACAAAACCAGGAAACGACCTTGAATGTGTCTTTACATTACTGTTGTAGATTTTAAAATTGTTTTCATTGATCTCATCTCTGGAAATCTGAAGTAAAAAATTGATGAAAAAAAACCCTTTTATAAACCTTTTAAAACTTTATCACCCATGACTGTCCCTAATAACAGACAACCCAACGTAGAACCGGGCCTTCAGGATCAAACCAGCATTGCCCTAAGTTTATTTAATACTATTTTACAAACAACGACTAATAGGGATGAACTAGAACGATCATGGGCTGCTATTGAACGTGACATTAGCATCCAAGAGAAACAAGAAGCGAGACCGAGACAGTTGAGAAACTGAATTTTCCCTTATCTTTCTTTAAATTCCTTAATTCCAAAGCTTTTCTTTAAATCATTATCGGATGCCTTGACGATATGTTTTATAGCCTTAAGACATAAACTCAGGAACAACATCTTTTTGGCGCCGTTGTCGGGTATCGAGGAAACAAATCATTTCCCTGGGAAGAATGATATTGACATACCGTGACCATACCTGAGAGTGACCATACCCCCATCAGACACGAATTTGGTGCAACTACAAGGGAAAATATCATCACTTACATAAAATATTCAAGATCTGACAATACCTAGACCAGGACGATCGTAGGTCTGGTGCATCGGATGTTATACAGAAGGACATCTGGTGAAGGAATGTCCACAAATGAGTGGAATGGGACCTCTTAAGAATCCAATGGGGCACTCACTAGGACCCACGGGAGGAGTTGCAAAAGTTTCTGCAAACTTACCATTCCATAAGCCCACCCCATATCATGCTTTTCCAGGGAGCCAAGAAGCACCATCAGTTGAGTATTGTGAGATCTGTCGAATCCATGCGCATGGGCCAAGAAAATGCCTCAATATGAAGAAATATTTGACAGTACCATATAAAATACACTGTGAGGTCTACGCATATACCACACATACTACCAATCAATGTAGAGCATTGGATGCACTTGCAGACAGATTGGACAGAACAACATTCAGGGTGAATGAAAACCCTCAGGCACCGGGAAGAGGTCAAGGAAGTGGAGATGGAGGAGACTTAAGGGGATGAAGAACTGGGGGGAGAGAGCTAAGAAGATGTTATAACTGTGAAGAACAAGGCCATATGGTGAGAGAATGTCCTCATCTGAGGTGACCATGGTGCTCTCACTACAGAACCAATGGGCACACAATTGAAGACTTCCCATAACTAATTGAAAAATGGGAAGATCGGGTATGAAAACGAGGAAATAACCTCATCAGTTCATAAATCAATATATTTATTAAAGGATAATTTCCAAACCTAAATATCGTTACTCGAGGAGAAGAAAAGACAGGAGTTGATGCTAACACTTTACCTTAGATCCAGAAAGAAGCACCTAAATAAGACAAGTATGACCCTCTAAAACAAAATTTGTTCTTTAAAGATGCCATAGAATTGTTTCAGAATATTCTTAGCCCTGAGATGCGAGAGAAACCCCCACAACCTATTGTTTACCCTAAGATTTCACAAGTCTCAGGTTCACCCCCTGCACCTAGAAACCATGTAGTCACACCGAGACAACCTGTCCAACCTCAAAACGTAGTCGACCTTTGGTTTCAATCATTCTTTGACATTCTTAGGAACGACCAATTAACAGAGAAGTTGCACAATGTGCTATACCTAGTTTTAGGAAATGAAGAACCCAAAAAAGATGGAATAAGGACTAATCTACCTGAAAAGAGTACTTAGAGAGTGTAGAGAAGAAAAGTACGAACTGGAAAAGAATTCAAACTAGTAGCCTAGTTAGACGAATTTGAGATTAAGGATGTCATGTTGGATCTAGGATCCGATGTGAAAATTCTGCCTAGGAAGATTTGGGAAGCCTTAGGAAGACTGGAGAGTGTGGAAATAGATGTTGCGGGCATGAAGATCGTAGCTGACTTTGAAGTGATTGAAATCATGAGGGATAAGGACCCTTACCCTGTACTACTTGGAATTGATTGGGCCTATGAAAACTATGCAGTAATTGACTTAAAGAAAGACACCATGACCTTTGAGGCTGATGGAATAAAGGTAGTTCAACCCTTGGATCCATATGTGGGGCCCAGATATACAGAGCCAACAGAAAATAATATGAAGGGAGAAGACTTGGATCAGTTGTACACTGTAACAATAGGAACAAGAAATGATTATATAAATCCTACTACTGATGGATCGGTAAGTTGGAGGAGTATATAGTTAGTAGACGAAGATTTAGAATTGGCATTTGACAGTTGGCAGCAAGGCTCATACGAAATATTCTCGAGAAGATGCACAAATGTCAGGGAAATGAGATGGGTTGGGACCGAGGTCAGAGAACACCTAGTATATGATGGCACCTCAGAACCTTATAGTTTTATTCTCAGCATGGAATAAAATGTAGTAGCGGATCAAAGGATCTCAGTTCTTGATGTAGCCCTCCAGGACACCCCTGCCAGATGGTGGGTCAATCATAAATCCTTACTCATAAATTGGGATGATGTGAAGCAAGCTATCAAGTATAGGTTTCAGAATAAGGAGCAACCAGAATCAGAGATGCAGATGGATTTCTATGTTGCGCAACTGTTCAATGAAGAATCTGATTATTGAACAGTGTGTGACACAGTGGCAAGTTGCGGAAATACCCTCTCACTTATGGGTTCAGGTATTTCCCCACTCACTAGGGCCAATCCTGAAATCTTGGTTCATACATGAAGAAACCAGAAGATAGACCAGTGACTGGCAGATGCTGGTAGATAATTTTTGCAAGGACTTCTTGTTTACAAGTAAGTACGCTAAGCTTGAAGTAGTCCTACAAAAGATTAAAGAATTTATTTTTACAAATAATAGTAATCAGAAATCAAACCTAGTGGTATGTGAAAAAAATAGCCAAGAAATTCATACTAACCTTCACCTACCCTCAAATAGGAAGCCTATACAATGTTATAGTATTAGCAGGGATTCAGAAAACCCAAATGACTTAGAGGAATTGAGAAACCCATCCATTAAAGAGACAGAAGGGAACAAAGAAATCCAGAAAACCATACCCAGTCAGACTGATAGTTCCTATAATCACCTGTTAAATTTGTGCAAAGTCAATATAGGGACCACAAAGAAACCTAATATAACTATGGTAGGAGACTATTGGGATGAGCAAACTAGTGAAGAAATATAGAGTTTGTTGCAGGAATATGAAGATTTGTTCCCAAAGACTTTTTCAGAGTTAAAGGGAATCAAAGGAGTTATGGGAGAAATGAAAATCAAATTGAAACCAGGATCCAAGCCAGTGAGGCATAGACCATACTACCTTAACCCTAGATTAAAAAATAAGGTTAAGAAGGAGATAGACAAGATATCGGAATCCTGACTTATTTTTACAGTGGAAGAAGCAGAATGGGCCAGCCTAATAGTCATTCAAAGAAAGAAAGGCACAGAGGATATCATGGTCTATGTAGACTATAGAAGCCTTAACTCTGCCTGTGTGCATGACCCTTTCCCAACACCTTTTACTCATGAGGTGCTAAAACAGGTTGCAGGGAAGAAAGCATACTTATTCACAGATGGATTTTTAGTGTACCACCAATTAAGGATTGCCGAAGAGGACAAGAATAATACAACATTCATAACAGAATGGGGATCTTTTGCATACAATGTGATGCAATTTGGCTTGAAGAAAAACCCTGTAGTTTTATCCAGGATTGTAATAGCATCTTTTAGAGAGTTCATTCACAAGTTTATAGAAGTCTATATGGATTATTGGATGATATACATTATGCTTAAGGAACATGTAGCGCTATTACGTCTGATGTTTGACAGATGTAGAGAATTATAGATATCATTGAATATTAGAAAGTGTATCTTCTTTGTACCACATGGGAATTTATTGGGCCACATAGGATGCCAAGAGGTATTATTGGTAGACCCAACCAAATTTTCGGTTATTATGAACATGCCACCACCTACAAGTGCTAATTAGTTGCGCTCCACACTGGGACACACAGGGTACTATCGAAAGTTCATCAAAAGATATGCAAACATTACTACACCTATGGAAAACCTATTGAAAAAGGCCGAAATGTTCTAATGGACCCCAGAATGTGATAAATCATTCGAGACCCTAAAGGAGAATCTCATCACAACACCGATTCTAATATTCCCAAACTGAGAAAATTTCATGTCCACATAGATGCTTCAGGTATTGCCTTAGGAGCTATCTTAACGCAACCTAGAGATGGAGCCATGGATCATCCTATCTATTTTGTGAGGAGGAAGTTGTCACAAGCTGAGCGCAACTACACAACTACCAAAAGGTAGGGTTTAGCCATGATTTATGCTTTGCAAAAATTTAAACATTAGTTGCTAGGTTCTTATGTTAAGTTCTTTATTGATCATTCTGCATTGAAATATCTTGTTAAAAAACCTGTGTTGGAAGGGAGAATTTGTAGATGGTTGCTACTATTTCAGGAATTTTCTTTTGAATTAATTATTAATCCTCAAAGATGCAATGTAGGACCTGATCATCTGTCTAGATTAGAGTTAGGGGAAAGTGGTGGAGAAGTTGACGATCAACTCCCAGATGCAGACTTGTTTCAAGTTGAGGCCATACCGGAGTACTTGGAGGACATAGCAGTCTTATTAAGTACAAGGGCTTGCCTAGAAACATATTTCGCAACCCATAAATGACATATGGTTGTTTAAGCATCGGATTACCAGTTTATTGTGGGATAGTTGTATAAATTGGGACTAGATAGTATCCTCAGAAGATGTGTCTTGGATCATGAAAGGCAGGATATACTATGGGAGTGCCACAATGGAGTTGCAGAAGGGAATGTAGGAGGAAAGGCCACTGCGCAGAAATTTCTCCAAGCTATACTTTGGTGGGAAACACTCTTGAAGGATGAAAATGTATATGCTAGATCATGATATGTTTTTCAAAGAGTGGGTAAGCCGTCACAACGAGATGAATTACCACTTCAACCAATTTGAGCTATACAGACATTTGAGAAGTGGACAGTTGACTTTATTGGATGAATCAACCCCACAGTTAAGCATTCAAAGGCTAGGTACATCATTACCACAACTGACTACTTTACATGGTGGATTGAGGCAGTAGCTGCTCAAGACTACTCGACTGATATTGCTGCTAGGTTCATTTTTGGGAATACTATCACTTGGTTTGGATGTCCTAGGAGCCTAACCAATGATCAGGTAGCTCATTTTATTAGTAGCACTATAGAAAATCTTACAGTAGAGTTCTTGATCCAACATCACAAAATTATCCCCTACCACCTACAAGCCAATGGAACAGTAGAAGCATTCAAAAAGATTCTGGAGAGAGGGTTAACAATGGTTTGTTGCACAAATCGGGAAGATTAGGATGACAGAGTTCCAATAGTACTATGGGCTTATAGGACAACCACAAAGAAACTCCACAGGTACACACCATTCCATCTAGTTTATGGGAAAGAGGAAGTGGTTCCTAGAGAATTCATCACTTCGAGTTTGTACATCTCACAGATCACACATATTTTGGAGGAAGAATCAATTGCGCAAATACTTATGGAGTTACAAGAACTCGAGGAGACTAGGTTTTTAGCAAACTTCCATCAGTCGGTTGAAAAAACAAGGAAAAAATATTGGCATGACATGCACATTAAAACTAAAGTATTTGCACAAGGAGACAAGGTTCTACTCTATGACAGTTGGTACCAGAAGCATCCTGGGAAGTTGTGCATGCATCGGCTGGGACCATTTATAGTTGCGGAGATCCAACCCTCAGGAGCAGTCAGACTTGAACAACTAGATGGTATGTTGCGACCAGGATGGGTGAATGGTTCTCACCTAAAACCCTATATGTCTCAGAACTGATATAAAAGGATTGTTTCTCTAGTTTGAAGGAGCATGTATAATAGTTAGATTTGATTTTTCTGCATTTTTTGTAAATTCAGTTAATAAAGTCGATGTGCATAGTGTTGCACCGTGACACTAGTTCATTTTTCTATTTAAATGTTGTTTGATGCATAACTTCTTACTCAGTAGTGCAGGATCAGAAACATAAAGAATCCATTAATGAAATTCATTAATATGATGGGGACCCCTTTGTGGTCAGTGGGAGAACAAATCTGAATGTAATATGAGTCCATGTGCCACACGCAACCAATCCAGTCACAACATTTATTGCTATTACGGTACCCCGTCTGAATTCAGTTAAGACATAAAGCCATGATACATGAAGATTCCATCTGTATTCGCACTAGGATTCCCACCCGTCAAATGGAAAGGCATGAAATCGACCATGTCCCTATCCAACTTGCATGATAAATTCTAGAATGCCAATAGGATTTACCACGTTTACCCGTCCCATCGGACAACTCAAATCCAAGTTGCATCCATAGGGTCATGATGAACAACAATTATCGTTGAAATTACCAGCTAAGCCTGAGTATAAGGCTCTAAGAACTTTTCATAGAACACATTGTTTTCAAAGAATTTATCAATTTCCGAACTATGTAGAGAAAGCAAGCCTATGCAGTTGTGAAACCCGAAGTTGTGATCCCCAATCCTTAGTTCGTCGTAGAATTTGTTGATAACCCAGAGCCCACAATTTCAAGATCTACAGGAAGCCAAAGTGCCATGTCCAAGGACACATTACCATATGAGCCCTGCGACCCCCGAGTTGAGGTCGTAGGTGATCTAAAGGGGAAGGTGGAGTAGGTCAAGCTCCTTAACCTTGAATTAACAAACCAATTCTTGTTCCCCCAGATGAACATAGAATTATTCTGGACTATTGCTCCAGATGATTTGGGAGGCGTGTAGTTCATGCCCAATCCTTAATTCATCAACATATTCAACTCAACCATCATGAACCTTAGATACTTACCATTGTTCGGTACCACTGGTGAAGTTGCGCAATGCACCAAGTTCCTAATCAGCGGGTTGCACGACATAAGTCTCTAGTTGTATAGGCGGTATCCAATCCATGCTAAGGACATACATCAACTCTCACTGGACTGTCCCTTGAAAGAGAGGATGTGTCGAAGGGATTCCAGGGTCCCAACAAGCATGGAAAAAATAAAGGGGAGCCCAATCTCTATGAAAGGTTCCACACACAGAGGGAGAGGGCGCACAGCCAAAAACGACCCCATACTACCAGAGACAATCAAGACTAGTTGTTACATCATAGCCAACAAGGTTATGAGGTCATATTACAAGGGATAATGCACACAAGATGCATTGTTAGTGGTCGACTTGTGTGCTAATGGCATTGTATTCAACTAGTGCAGTTACCTATTGGAGGAAGTTCTCATGGCTTGCGAGGAAGCCCAGGAGAAGGGAGGCACCTTCACATACGGATACCTGTTGGTGGCGTTCACAATGTTCAAGTGGACGCCACACACTAGAAGACCATTGGTGCTAGAATACAAGGGGCGCCTGGCAAAGATGTTTGAGACATGGCACTCCAGGGCAAACTCAGAGAACACAACCTTCAACAACGCGACGTTCTCCAAGTGGTACAACGAAATGATCGATGCAACGCAGAGGTTGTGGATTCCATAGGAGCTCCTCAACTGTAACATGAGGAACATTTCTTTCAGCATGAACCGACATCATACGTTTGTATGGACGAGGCATGCTAACAAGGAATACTTCCACTCGAGAATTCTACCGTTCTGCCTAGACGAGGAGGCCTTTAAGAAAGAGGTAATGTCATGGTTGGGAGTTAAATACAACCCGCACAAGTCGAGGATGCACTATATCTTTCCTGTAGAAATACTGAAGAAGAAAGGCAAGGAAGTAGGGTAGGATCAAGTTTAGGACCAGAGGCTTAAAGGAAGGAAGCTCCAACACAGATGAACTCCGAGGAGGAGGAGGAGACGCAGCCATTGGAGCGTAAGAAAATAATGTTGTCAATTTTCCCACAACTACGAGAGAAAGCCGTGTTGATAGGTAAGGATCTCAATGAAATTTTGAGTGTTGCGTTCATCACAGAACTAGTGGAAAAGAAGATCAGAACCAGGGTTTCACTGAGTAAAGTCTTAAACCCCCAACCCATTTCATTTGTCATCCCCCGCACTCTCTTAGCATTCAAAGCAACCCCCGTCATCCATATTTAGGATGACCTTGAGCCTGACACCCCTCCATCCACCATAATCATCAAACACACTCCATCACCACCAAAACCCCAGTCGCCACCCCCAGAAACCACCAGTCCACCCCAAACCACTAGTCCAGAGCTGATGCAGCTTGATCCCCCAGAACAATTAGAGCTAGAACTTATAGAAACAATCCCAGACTTGTCTAGGAAGAGATCAGAAATGATTGGTCTAAATCCATAAGTACGAGAGAAGAGCCTACGACTGACTGGTCCAAACCCAGATACCCAGGACCAACAGATTGTGCCTTTTATGCCAAAAAATGACACTCAAACGGTGGAGGATCCGCAAGCTCAAAGGACCTATCACATCCCCTTAACGGCCAAGGTTGAGGGTGGCCAGGGAAGCGCAATGTAGACACAAGTAAAGGGAAGGAGATACTAGAGGTTCACAAGGAACTCGAGTTAACTTCTGAGCAGAGTGCGACATCCGTGCAGGAACAAATGAAGTTGGTTCTCCAGAACCCTCAACAATGCGCAGAGTTGCAACAAATCTGTTTGGACATAAAAAAATGTTCTGACACTCTTCCCCTCAGCGTTAAGGTTGAGGCTTGCGCCAAGACCATCAATAGGGGAAGAGGAGGTAGAGACTTGCTCGAAGCATTCAACGACCAATGGACTTCCACGGCATACTTGAGCACCCAAAGACACAGTCCCTTCATCCGTTGTCCTGACACAGTGGCCAGCGACACACTTGGTTGGAATGATCAGAGCATCCACTAATAAACTAAAGAAGAGGCTCTAGTAGGCCGAGAGGTTTTCCAAGTATGCAAGGGAGGAATCGCTCCTTGCCCAAGCATGCAAGACACAAGAAGCACATGAAAAGATACAGGTCGAGCATATACTGGAAAGAGTGCAGGAAAGGCTTGTTGAATCCTTGTTAGAAATTCGGAAGGCCGCACCCCAACTGCCTGAATCCAGGGATGCAGGAGAGTCAGAGCATCATATTAAGTTTCTCCAAGGAGCATAAGATTGAGTTTCTCCAAGGAGCATGGTCACAAATGGCCATTCACACTGAGAATATGGAAGTGTAGTTGCGGTAGACTTAATAAGAAGCAAAGAAACGTCCTCGGAAGTTGCAGGAGCAGATGGAAAAGGTAGTGCTAGAAGGCAACAATGCCTGAGAAACACTACATAAGCGCACAACTGAGTGCACAAGGATTTTCAAGGAAGTCAGTGATTGGATGGGAATCATCACTAGATGCAACCAAACCTTGGAGGATGTCCACACCGGAATCTAGGTGTTGATTGAAGAACTTGCAGCCATGATGATTCCACTGGAGAAATAACAAAAGTTTGACCATATCTAGCAAGAGGACAACGAAATGAACGCCCTATTTGAGGCACAATCCATAGAAAATAAGGAGATGCGCGACTTTCGACCTGTCATTCAGATAGTGTACATGTAGATGCATCAAGTTGATGCAACAAAAGATTCTGAGTGGAAATCGTTGGAACAGATTATTACAAAGGTGACCTAACAGTTCATAGCAGAGGCATCACTCCTTCCCAGGAAGTGGCAGAATAAAGGTGGAATCTTTCAAGGAGTGAGGAAGCAGGACTTGGAGTTGGTCCCAGAGTTGGGCCCTTTGTTTGAAGAGGCAAAAAAAGAGAAAGTGCAAGAATAAGAGAAACAGAAAGAGGAAAAGGAGGACAAGGGAAAACAATAGTTTCTCCTGGAAGCTGCGAAAGAGATGAGTACTTGACTCAGGGGCGAGTCAAGGTTTTTGGTTGGAGCCTGTTTGGCCCTTCATTTTCGGATAAGGAGTTGTGCAAGAAGGACTACAGTCCCAATTTTGTCTTAGTACGAGTTGCGCAATGTTTAGAAGAATCTGGACAATAGAGTAAGGAGAAGCAACATAAATCAGTTGTGAAAAGGACAACGCAACACTGGCAAAGCAAAAGTGGTTGCAACAGAACAAGAAAGCATGCAAACCAAGACAGAAGACACACATTATCTTATATATAGGGATGAATATTATTGTAAAAGGGTTCAGTTGAATTGTGATTGTGTTTAGTTCGATCTTTCCCTTACTATTAGGTTGATGTCATAGTTGTTGTCTATTATAGAGAAGTTGGGTTCTGAGTCTGTAATGTAACCTGTAAACCATTTCGGGAATCAGATCTCTGCGACATGGGTCCATAGCCAAGAGTCTGTAACATAGCACTACTTTTTATCTATGAGTTTGTAAATGAAGAAATATTTGAAGGTAATATTTGAAGGATCTAGATTTTCAAAATATGTTGCATCTTTCTATGTTATACTTATGCATTACAATACTTATTTATGGTTTCTAAGTTCCCCATGATGGATATGTGTTTAAATTATTGTTCACAACATAAGTAGTTCCATTTCTTTCACACATGAGTTCATATATGTTCTATAGTTAGATGTCTTGCGCAAGATCAAGATGAATCTTGAAGGTTCTGTGAACCCTCCTAAGTCTTTTCATTTCCCTTCCCTATCTATTTGTCTCAGCAACACTTCGGGTGATACTTCTTCTCTTCAGGGGAGATGAGAATGTTAGCGCTCTAGACTACTCAACACCTTTTGTTGGTAACCTGAGAAGGACCCTGGTCTGATCAAACTTGTGCCAAAAATCATGCCCTTTGGTTTGACAAATGCTCCAACAAATTTTATGAGGATTATTGACGATATCCTATGACCTTTAACCAATACTTTTGTAGTGGTGTATCGGGATGACATCATCATCTACATCAAGACTTGGGCAGAACACTTGCAACATATTCAATAGGTTTTGCACACCTTGTGGAAGCACAAACTATATGAAAACTTGGAGAAATTATCCTTTGGCATGGACAAGGTCCATTACTTAGGCTACATTGTTGATCAACATGGTGTGCATGTGGATCCAACCAATATCCAGGTCATCCGTGACTGGCCAGCCCCAACCACACTCACTAAATTTCAGATCTCTTTGGGCCTCACTAATTTTTATTGCAGGTTCGTGTTGGGATTCTCTCACGCATGGGGCCTCATCCAAGTAACCAGTGGTGGTGGTAAGGAAAAAATTGTGTGGGGTCTGTCCCAACAACAAGCCTTCGAGGAATTGAAGAATCATTTGTGCTCATCCCCAGTACTTTCATTACTGAACCTGCAACATCCCTTTGAGATCGAGATAGATGCTTCAGACTATTATGTGGGCATTGTTCTCACTCAACACAACCACCCCATGGCATATCATAGTGAGACACTATTAGATGTTGTCTATAAGTACCCTACTTATGATAAATAAATTCACTCCATTTTGCAAGCATACCTCGAGTGGAGACATTACATTCTTGGGAAGGATATAATCCTCCACACTGATCACAAGCCACTACAGTTCATGCAAACCCAAGGAAAATTGTAGAATGGACGCCATCAGAAGTGGTCCACATACTTACAACAATTCAACCTCAACATCAAGTATAAAATAGGAAGTACCAACCGAGTTGTTGATTTCCTCGGCTGACCTATGGTCGCGACACTCACCACGATGCTATACTCTTGCAGCCACGAGACCTCTAGATGGCCCCACCTCTACGAGACAGACCCTGACTTCTACAACACCTACCAAATGTTGGGAGCCAACTCTGTGGTCACTAATTTCCATATTCGGGATGGGATGTTGTGTCGTCTAGACCATATCTTCATTCCATCAATTGAGCACGCAAAGATGATTTGGGAAGCTCACTACAGTCGGGTGCCATGACACTTTGGTGTCGAAAAGACAGTGGCAGTGTTGCAAAAATATTTCTACTAGCCGAAAATTCGACAGGATGTCGACAAGTATATCAGGTCCTGCACCGCCTGGGCTATTTCCAAACCGACCAAAAAGAAATAGGGCATGTACACCTCTCTTCCTACTCCTGATAGACTATGGGAATCCATCTCAATGGACTACATGTCGGGCCTCCCGTCCACCAAGAGGGGAAATGACTATGTTTTTGTGGTTGTTGATCACTTTTCCAAGATGGCGATTCTAGCCGCCTGCAAGAAGAAAATCGCAGCAGAATCCACTGCCAAGATCTTCTTTGAATGAGTATGGGTACATTCTGGGATCCCACAAACCATTATCTCATACCATGACATTCAGTTCCTCAGCATATTCTAGTCAAGCCTCTGGTCACTGCTGGATACCAAGATCACCAAATCCATTTCCTTCTACCCCTAGACAAATGACCAAACTGAGGTCATCAATCAAATGATTGTACATATCCTGCACATGTAGAATTCAAAACACCCTCGCACATGGGATGTGAGTCTTCCCTATATTCAACATAGCTACAACCGAGCCCTACATAGCTCAACTGGCCACAAACCCTTTCATGTGGGGTTGGGATTCCAAGCATTGGGCCCCATGGATGTTGCACTACCCCTCGTGACCATGTTGGATGAATCGTTCCCTGCTCCACCAGAAGCTGACAAAGCCACCCAGTTCATTGAGATAATCCAACACATCTGCCAACAAGTTCAGGATATTCTACAAAAGTCTAATGCTAATACAAGCAATGCCATGATCAACATCAGGTGCCACATAAGTTTCAGGTGGGAGACAAAGTTTGGTTGCGCTTGCAGAAAGAACGCATTACAGGTCCCCATCGAAATATTCACCCAATACGTTATGGGATGTACACCATCACCAAGGCTGTGGGTGACAATTCTTTTGAGCTCAACATTCCCCCTTTCCTTGGCCTACACCCAGTCTTCAACGTGGCTCTCCTTCGACCATATTTCTCACCATTATTAGACACCTCAAAGATAAAAGAGTAGTTGACACCAACAAAGCTCAACCCTGATTGCATGAAACATGCATCTAGTGATCATATTGTGGACACACATATCAAGGGCAATCGACAACAAAGGAACCAACTTTATCGAGTCATCAAAGTAAGGTAGCTCCTACACCAAGGTAAGTGGCTCACCCAGGGCCAAATTTAGCAGAAATTTCCTCATCTTATGGGGGAAATCAACACAATGGATACCATTTCTTCCTAAGGAGGGAGGATTGATCTAGGTGGATATCGGTGGCCACCCACCTTTTCCAATTGACTCAAAACAATTTTTTGGCAATTTTGGTAATTTACTGTTTTTAGCAGTTTTTAACTTCCAAGGCCATTTTGAGGACCTAAATGAAGGTTTTTCATGATCGAGATTTTCAATGATAAGTAAAGGCTTTGATTGAGGCCCCAAAATGAATCTCCTTGATGATACCTTTCCAACGAGCTATTGTGTGCCCCAAACGGAGATCGTATGCAAAAGTTACGACCCCGGGAAGTTGATGTACTAACTTACCCAAACGGGGCCCACATGAATTTTGATGCTTCATCTCCTAGGGTTAGGTTTTTTGGATGTCTATGGCTTGTGACATTCTGGTTTATTGTAAAAAAGGCCTTCAGAGCCTCATTGTAATCATATTCTTGCGAATGAGTGCAGTCGTCACATCTCTTATCAGAGATAAGCCGCCACCATTCCAACAAGCTTGTTTTCTGATGCAGGAGCATCTACGACTTCATCAAGCGAGCCAGTGCGTGGAAAGAGAAGAACAGCTGGACAGCGCTAGCACATACATTTTTGAATTGATTTGGAGATTGTTGCGCCTCCATTTGAATGCTTTCATTCATATGAAGCGCACTTGTATTGTAATATAGATAAGAAGGCATTTAATAGTTTTAATGTTGTTAGATAGGAATTAACTGTAGATTAGACAGTTTTACTTACAGGAGGGAAAACGAATATAGGCACCCTCCTTGTATAATTGAGTGGTTGTTCAGCATTAGGATAGAGGAGCAAGAAGAACAGAGAAAAGATTTGTGAAGAAACTCCATGTACATACATTGAATTAATAGGAAAGCTTTGATTCAATTTCATGGGTGTGTTTGATCTCTATGTGTTGTTGATATTATGTTGTTGCATATTTTCTTCTTTTTATGCTTATCTTCTATATGCTGCATATGTGATTGCATATCAGGTTCGAAACCTGAGAGAATGAGTGAGTGAGTTCCAATTGTTTCACTGATTTGAACCAGGAGATTCCTGCATAGAGTGCAGTCGAATTCCTCCGCTTAGAGTGCGTTGAAAAGGTTCAACAGTGAAGCTCTTATTCTAGTCAACCAGAACTGTGTTGGTTATTCGAACCGTGCAGGTGAAGTGCAGGTCGGTTGAAATCTCAGAGACGAGTCTGAGAGAAGGAGGACTGGACTGCTGTTGGCAGGATTGCACAGGGTCTAGGTGACTTCAACTCTTTGAGAGCTGTTGGAAGTCGAGCGCAGGAAGTGCATGACAGGTCTCTGAAGGAGTCAGAGGAGCGAAGCTCAAGAGGGATAGTTCCTTGTAAGTATCGTGGGAACAGACCCAGGAGGAGCGTGAACAGAATCGAGCCTTGGGAGCAGGAAGAGTTCTCAAGAGGAAGAGAATCGACGACTT
>SNQJ01S0117920.1:27625-47321 GCA_010110895.2 Picea sitchensis
CATACCACCAGAAATGGAATGACATGTAATATCCATATAGAATAGTATTATCTGAAAATATATCATAACTCATACCATTATCCATCAAACAAACTTGGGTCCATTACCTAAACCTGGGGTCTCCAACTTCTCATGGCCATAACTCTGTAAATTTGAGGATTTATGTGACGTTCCACATACCACCGAAAATGGCATGACAAGAACTATCCATCTAGGATAGTTTCCCTGACAAATTCACCGTCCTTCATCCCATTATTCCACAATTAAGCATGGGTTCTCTTACTCTGCAAAGCATCTTCCAATGAGGGATTTCACCATAAGGGGACCACTTTGGATTTCATCCATATTTACTTCTTATCAACCATGACAAGAAAATAATGAGTCATCTTTACATCAAAAAATATTGGGTCCATTACCCAAAGCTTTGTGCTGCGGAGCTTTCTTCAAGGGTTGACATCAATGACAACCAACCTTAATCAACACAAACTAGCCTTCTCAAATTGGATGAATTTGGTTCTATTTGGTTGCATATTGAGGCCATCCTTGACAAACAAGAGAAACATCTCCACCAACACACTATCCAAGAAGTCCTAATACACTAAAAAGATACATAAATAAAGGATGCCACATAGGAACCAACAACATTTCTTCAGTAATTCCCCCATCTCTAGCCTCGAGGACAATGTTGGTTTTTAAGGGGGAGGGCATGTTAGGGTCCAATATCCTTAACCTACTATGTATATAGATATGTTAGTATGTATTTATGTGTATGGATGCCATCACTAGTAAATAAGGCCCATGTTGTACTGTGAAATCCATAAACGTGAGAAGGATTACAAAAAAGTTCTACTTACTAGAAAGTTGTGTCTCTAGAATGTTCCTATGAGGTAGAAAGTACTATATAAAGATGCACAAGTAATGTAAAAGATGTCTTGTGAAGTTATTTGTAATTGAATCTCTATTGGAGGTTTCCCCCTCGAAGATACAAGTGAGCATTACTTCTATATATAAATAAAAAATATTTTTCTTCTTATATGTCTCTTATGTTTGCAAATGTATTTCTTTCTGCAATAAATCTGAGTAATATTTGTAATTTCTACCATAAATATTTCTAATTGGAACATCACAGTACTACCCTAAGAAGGAAGCTATTCAAAAGAACTGGAAGAATTCTGAGGATTATTCTTTATAGGGGAAGAGAATGCAATAGTTAGATGATCTGTAAATGATCATGGATATTTCATTGGACAGTTCGTCACAATGGATCTAATAAAATTATGAAATATTTTCTTTAGATATCAAATTCTTAAATTACTAGTTTTTTTTCTTTAAAAAATGTATGAAATAGATGAAATGTGAGAAATAGAGAACAAAAATAATACACGCACCATCCATAAATAAACATAATATATGACCGAGGAAAACCAATACAGGAGAAAACCCATCTAGAAGGTGAGGTTACTCTGCTTTCTTTTCTTCAAATGCAAGTAAAAAGAAAGAAACACTCTCTGTGGAGTTTCCTTTGACATTGTGTCCTATATGGATTTCTTCATATTCTATCATCCTCTATTATGATCACATAATACCTCTCAGATGTTTTTCTCAACTATGGAACAAGATACAATTATCGATAGTTGTCTAGGGTTAGGGTATTGACTTTCTCAACCCTCAATTAATGACCAAGTTCAGGCATTCTAGAATGCTCTAGAAAATCTACTATGTGGATAGCCCCGCACGTTTAAGTAATGGGAGTTGATGTGGTATCCACTCGTACCAAGGTGATCAATATGGTAGGTCAACTTGTGGGAGGCATAACTTTCACATATGAACTCTATTTGAAGCTATTCTTGCACTGTTGGAAAAGTATCAGTGTAGAGTATAGCCAGTGGCTTTGTAGTAAGGTTTGGACCATAAAAAGTGTCAATTGATGCCTCAAAATTGCTCTCAAATATTTCAGATTATTTTTTGGACCCAAATTTCCAAATTTGGACCAACCGGTAAAATGGATCTACAAGTTGATTCCTCCAATTGTTTCATCCATAAAACATTGAGATAGATGACAAAAGATATAATGATCCAATTCAGATCATACCTCCCCATTTAGTGATCCAGGTGGATATTGGTGGCCAGCCACCTATTCCAATTGGATCCTCTTTTCTGTTTTTGTTCAGTACGTTATTTTGTACTTCTTTGTAATTGTGGGTTCTACACTTCTGGGGCTGTATGAAGCCCCACACATCCCCTAGGTGGATACTGGTGGCCTCTCACCTAATCCAACTAACTCATTTTGTATGTTTTCATGTCAACACATCTTGTTGTACTTCTAGGGCCATTTTAGGGCCCTAAACATTGTTCTTTTGGCTCTCCATATTCAAATTGTAGACAAAGTCACAATTTGATGGAAAAATGTGTAGTTCTCTGAAATACCTTTCCAACGATATATCACGCGCCTAAAATGGAGGTCATATGCAAACGTTATGACCCTAGGAAGTTGAGGTACCAACTTGCACCAACTTACCCATATGGACCCACATGACTTTTGGCATTTCACCTTCTAGGGTTAGGTTTTTGGATGTCTAGGGTTTTTTCATTCATGAGTAATATCAAAAAGGCCTATGGATTCTCATTGGGATCCATTCTTCTTAGAAGGATGCGCGTAGCAGCCACATCTCTTCTCAGAGATAGCTACCACCATTCAAGCAAGTGTTTCAGTTTTGTAGTTTTATAGTTTCAGCCTATTTCATTATTCAATAGAAGATATTGTTCACTGGATATCAATGTTATTATTCATATCTCTATGTTTATTGTATACATTTTGTTAATTATTTTGTTCCAATCCTAAATCTAGATCAGTGGTATCAGAGCGGTTTTCTCTTCATTTATTTTTCTTCGTGCATGTCCCCGATAAGATCTAGGTATAAGAAGTTGGGACTCGAACCAATCGATCCATTACAATATCGGTTGCATAGAACCCAAAAACAACCCATGGTAAACGAAAAGAAAGATGATGGAGCAGGAGATCCTATTAAAATGTTGCTCAAGGAAGCCCTTGGGAGACAAAGGAACGAAATGATGGGCAACTTCATGTAGATCCTTCGATGACTACACACATGAGAAGCATCTTCATCGGTCATACAACCCCCTTTAAGGTACAAGTAAATTTTGATATTCCATTATTTGAAGGACTGGTAGATGTGCATGTTGTAGATAAATGGTTGAATATCCTCGAAGGGTATTTTTCGGTCCATAATGTTTCCGATAGGGAAAATATCACTTTTGCACTTCTCAAGGACGTTCCCCATGTTAAAGACTGGCATGATACTTACTCTGAGCAAAGGGCCATAGAGGAATCTAAAATATTTGTGCTGCCCCCTACATGGGATTCCTTCTGGGACGCCATTAAAGAACAATACTACCCTGTTGGAAGCTACAAGGACTAGTACACCAGATAGACCACCCTACATCAAGAAACGGATGAGACAGTACCAGATTTCACCAACATTTTCTATACCGTACACACCAAATTGGGTATCAAGGACTCTGAGCATTATCTGGTTCTCAAATACCGCAGTTTTTTGCATAGATACATTCAAACATAAATGGAGTTTCTGGACATCACCTCATTGGGCACGACTTATAGATACGCTGTCAAAATTGAGCAGAAATTTAAGAAGAAAAGGAAAGAGTTTGGATCTGCAAACCCCTCACAGCCAAAGAGGGAAAAGGCATCCCCAAACCACACAGCAAGGGACCAATTCGAGATGGCCTCCATTAGGACAACCAATCCAAGCCGCAACACAATAAGGGAAATGAGAAGATGAAGAAGGACACGAGAAAATGGTGTGAGTACCATTAAATCCCTTGGCACAACACTGAAGAATGCCGCTCCAAGCAATCCCTCATGGTCGAACTGAAGGCTTTCGAGTCAGAGTTCGATTCTGATTCTAAATCAAATCTTGAAGGAGGGAAGTGTATTATCTATGTTGAAACAAGTGCCACTTTCGCTACCAGCAAAGTATGGCCAAGCGAACCAAAAGAACCAAAGGAAAGGAAACACCTCTTTCACTCGTAGATCTGGGTAAAGGGGGATCCGCTTCATTTCATTGTCAATAGAGGTAGTTAGAAGAACCTGATTTTAGCAGAGGTCTTCAAGTGGTTGGACCTACCAACGACACCACACCTATAGCCCTACACCATCGGTTGGCTTCTCTAAGGACAAGATCTTCGTGTCATCCAACAATTTCATCTTCCCTACGACATCAATCCTTTCAAATATGAGGTTTTGTGTGATATTTCTCCCTTTGAATTTTGTGATGTTCTTTTAGGACAACCATATTTGTGGAAGCATCATGTTGTGTATGATTCTAGATCCCGCAGCGTTATTATTACTTTGTGTAGACAATTGTATAGGATACCAAATGTCACGCCACCTACCTCTATTTCTTTAATCTCTGCTAAGAAATGCAATAAGGTCATCTCACAAACCGGGAAGTTCATCTTCTTTGTGATGTGTGCTCACAGTAAGAAAAAGTTCACTGCAACATCCATGGCATCTACACAAAGTCTCTCTTTGCAATAGAAGCAAGTAGATGGGATCATGGAAGAATACCGAGACATATTTTCCTCACCTACAGGGGTACCGACATAGTGCCAAGTCAAGCATCCAATTGATTTTACCCCCGATGCACCTCTACCTAATGGACCAGTCTATCGTCGCTCGCTGATGGAAAATGATGAAATCAGGCAATAGATACAAGAGATTCTTCAAAACGGGCACATCATACCCAACTCCTCCTATTGTGGAATCTCGATTGTATTGATGCAAAAGAAGGACGGGACATGGAAACTCTACATTGATTACAAAGCCTTAAACAAAATCACAGTCAGAAACCAATACCCCATTACCAAGATTGATAACCTTCTTGACCAGTTCAAGGGGGAAAATTTCTTCAGCAAGATTGACCTAAAGTATCGCTACCACCAGGTTCCCATCGAACCAACTAATGTATTGAAGACAACCTTCAAATCTAAATAAGGTCTCTTTGAATGGTTAGTCATGCCCTTTGTCTTAAAAAATGCACCAGCCACTTTCATGAGATTGATGGATGATGTATTGAGACCCTTCACCAAATCCTTTGTG
The DNA here is from genome assembly GCA_010110895.2 of Picea sitchensis. Lineage (NCBI taxonomy): Eukaryota > Viridiplantae > Streptophyta > Pinopsida > Pinales > Pinaceae > Picea > Picea sitchensis. Next base: position 32,766 of record SNQJ01S0117920.1, read on the forward strand.
GTGGTATATTTGGATGACATCCTCATCTTAAGGAGGACGTGGGAGGAGCACATGAGGCATATTTAACATGTTTTGAGCACTTTGCAGCAACACAAGCTATATGCAAACTTGGAAAAATGATCTTTTGACATGAACAAGGTCCAATACTTGGGCTACATTGTTGATGAGCATGGGGTACATGTTGATCTAGATAAGATCAAATTCATCTGTGACTGGCCATCTCTGACCACACTAACCAAGCTTTAGAGCTTCTTGGGACTGGCCAACGTCTACCGACGGTTCATGTTGGGATTCTCCCATATTGCATGGGCCCTCAGCCAAGTGACCAAGGATGGTGGTAGGGCCAAGTTCATGTGGCGGAAGGAGAAACAATGAGCATTCAATGATCTGAAGCATCGCTTGTGCTAAACTCCAGCACTCTCCTTTCCTGATCTGCAACAACCATTCGAGATTGAGACTGATGCATCAGACTATGTTGTGGGCACATTTCTCACTCAGCATGGGAATCTGGTGGCATACGATAGTGAGACACTCTCTGACATTGTCTGGAAATACCCCACCTGTGAAAAGGAAATGCATTCCATTGTAAAATCTTGTCATCAATAGAACATTACATTATGGGAAAAGAGACGATCATACACACTAATCACAAGCCTCTGCAGTTCATACAAACACATGGTAAATTTTAGAATGACCGCCATAAAAAGTGGTCCACCTACATGAAACAGTTCCATCTCAACATCAATTATAAGACATGTATCTCCAATCGTGTTGTTGACTACCTTAGTCGACCTCCTGTGGCTCCACTCACCACTGTGCTCCATTCCTATGGAAATGAAGCATCTGAGTAGCCCCAACTTTATCAGCAAGATCCAGACTTCTCCACCACCTATCATCTCTTGGGTACAGGCGTAATTGTCACCAATTTTCACATTTAGGACAAACTCTTATGCCCCCTGGGCCATCTCTAGTTTCCTACAAGAGAACATGAAAAGTTGATTTGGGAAGACCACTACATTCGGGTGGCAGGAAATTTTGGTGTGGAGAAAATTGTGGTCATTCTTCAAAAACATTTTTATTGGAAAAAAATTCGACAGGACGTATGAAATATATCAGATCTTGCACTGCATGTGCCATTTCCAATCCAACCATCAAGAAGCAAGGCTTATACACCCCTCTTCCTATTCCTAATAAGACTTGGGAATCCATCTCAATGGATTACATGTATGGCTTGTGGTCCACCAATAAAGGAAATGACTGCGTATATGTGGTCATTGATCGGTTTTCGAAGATTGCCATCCTCACAGTCTGCAAGAAGAATATCACAGCGACATATATTGGCAATCTCTTCCTCGAACGAGTGTGGGTCCACTTTGGGATACCACAGACCATCATATCCAACCAGGATAATAGGTTCCTCAACACATTTTGGTTGAGTCTCTAGTCTCTGTTGGACACCAAGCTCACAAAATCTAGTGCTTTCAACCCCCAAACCGATGGCCAAACATAGGTCATCAATTGGATGATTGTGCACATCCTGCACATGTACAATTATAATCATCCACTTACAACATGGCTCTCCATACGTCCACCGACCATAGCCCATTTCAGATGGGTCTAGGATTCCAACACTTGGGACCTATTGATGTTTCACTTCCTCTTGCCAACGCACAGATAGGCTCTTCCCACGATCTGTCTACGATCGACAAATCCACTAGATTCATTGAGAAGATTCATCACATCCGCCAATAGGTCTAGGATATTTTGTATAAATCCAATGCTAAGTATAAGAAGTGCCATGATCAACACAGGGTACCACACTAGTTTCAGGTTGGCAACAAAGTTTGGTTACATTTGCATAAGGAGTGTCTCATGGGGCCCCATTAGAAGATTCGCCCACTTTGCAATGGGCCTTACACTATTACCAAGGCTGTGGGTATCAATGCTTTTGAGATCAACACTCCACCCTTCCTTGGCCTACATCCAATGTTCAATGTGGACCTCCTTCGACCATGTTTTCCACCATTATTGAACACCTCAGAGATCACAGAACAACTGACACCAACAAATCTCAACCCTAACTACATGGAATAAGCCTCCATTGATCGGATAGTGGACACACAGGTCAAGGGCACTTGCCAGCAAAGGATCCAACTTTATCAGGTTGTCAAGGCAGGGAAAATACTACACCAAGGTAAGTGGCTCACCCAGGTCCAAATCCAACATAAGTTTCCTCACCTGATGGGGGAACTCAATGCAATGGAGACCATTTCTTCCTAAGGGGGGAGGATTGATCCAGGTGGATATTGGTGGCCACCCACCTATTCCAACTGGCTCCTCCTATCTTTTTTTGTTCAACACGTTCTTCTATACTTATTTGTAATTGTTCGTTCTACACTTCTAGGACTGTTTGAAGCCCCACACATCCTCCAGGTGGATATTGGTGGCCTATATCCTAATCCAACTGGATTATTTTGTATTTTTTCATGTCAACACATCTTGTTGTACTTCCAAGGACGTTTTGGGGCCCTAAAGGTTGTTTTTTTGGATCGCCATAGTCAAACTATAGACAAAGTCACAATTTGACAGCGGAATGTGTAGTTCTCTAAAATTCCTTTCCAATGGGCTATCACGCACCTAAAACGAAGGTTGTATGCAAATGTTACGACCCTGGGAAGTTGAGGTACCAACTTACACCAACTTACCCATAGGAGCCCACATGACTTTTGGCATTTCACCTTCTAGGGTTAGGTTTTTGGATGTTTAGGGTTTTGGAATTCATGAGTAATATCAAAAAGGCCTCTGGAGCCTCATTGGGATCCATTTTTCTCAGACGTATGTTCATAGTAGCCACATCTCTTCTCAGAGATAACTACCACCATTCGAGCAAGTGTTTCAGTTCTGCAGTTTTACAGTTTCATCCTATTTCATTATTCAATAGAAGATATTGTTCATTGGATATCTGTGTTATTCTTCATATCTCTATGTTTATTGTATTCATTCTGTTAATCAGTTCGTTATGTTCCTAAATCTGGATCATTTAGGGAGGATTTTGGTCCCCAAAATATTTACTGAATGAGGTGAGTAAATTTTTCCTCTACCTTCTCCCTCAAGTACCACTTTTTTTTTCTTAGAAGTTGTCCTTTCAAACCAATCTTCCAAAGGTCATGTTGCCTTTGTCTTGTATTTGTGGAACGATTCTGCAAAACGTTTTTCTCTACCAACTCTTCTTGAGAATTTGGTGCTAAGTATTTTATGGAACATAGGACATGCTCCTCCTCCTAATCCAACATAGAAGGGTTGTAGATTTTGAGATTCTCCACATTCACTACTTAGTAAGTGTGCTTGTATTGGCGTAGACTAAGTTTGTAGGTGTTATCTCCCACCTTCTCCAATATCTCGAAAGGTACATATCACAAAGCCTTGATATTCTTAATAGGACCATGTAGTCTTTCCTTGTTCAGCTGTAACCAAACTTTGTTTCCTACTTTGAATGGATTTTTTTTTTCTGTGCTGATCATGTCATGCCTTGTACCTTTCCTATGACTAATTAGTGTCTCATGTACTTGCAAATGGATCTACTTAATATTTTCAAAAAAATTATCTGATTTTAATGCTTCTCTTGTGGTATCTTCCCTCACTCCTCCTTGTTGTCCATAAACAACATCCAAGGGTGAAGGCGACAAATACCCAAAAAAAGTTTCAAAATGGGATTTACTAGTAAGTGTGGACTACTCTATTATAAGAGTGTTGGATATAGATTATATTTTCATTCCAGTTCTTTAGATGCTTCTGATTGTAACCCATCAAAATATGCACCAAGGTGTTATTGACTACTTATATTTTTCCATATTTCTGTGGATGGAATGTTGTAGATATATTCAACTTAGTGTCCATATTATCCCACAATGTAGTCCAAAATGCACTGATAAATCTGGTATCGCCGTCTAATATGATGCTCCTTGGTATCCCAAATTTCCCATGGACCTGTTCAAAGAACTTGTTTATTGCTTATTGTCTATTAATGATATCTTTACAAGGCATGATAATGCACATATTTTTGAACCTGTCAACTACCACACATTTATATAGTCATGTCCCTTCTTGGTAGTTAGTAAAATGCCCACAAAATCCATGGAAATTATTTCCCAAGGTTGAGTGGGTACATGTAAGGGATGGTATAAACATTTTTTCCTATTAACAATCTTGTTGGTACAAAAAGTATACATCCTCTAATATATAGTGCTACATCTTCTTGCATTCTTGGCTAGTACGCATACCTCTGTAAATTGGAAATTGTCTTACCAACACCAAAATGTTCTACCACCTTGGAGGTGTGAGCCTCTCTGATAAACTACAATCATTCACCTTTAGGGGAACATATATTATAAATCTTGTAGAGTAAACCATTCTAGACATGATATTCATCATTTATGTCACCTTCTTCTATATAAGTTTGGATCTGTAGCTGCTAAAACACCTCTTTGAAATCCTTATCTTCTATGTATCCTCTCTATATGCATCATGGGTAGAATAATCCATGTGCATCAAAGTAACCAAAGCTGTAATATTGGATTTGGGTGGCCTTGAAAGCATGCCTTCCAACTTGTTTTTTATTCTCTTATACTTGATGACTAAATGAAATTGTTGTAAAAATATTTTCCACTTGTAATGCCTAGTTTGTTGTATCTTACTCTATGCCTATAATATTGTAGCGATTGGTGATCTATGTGGATGTTGGTCTCCTTTCCCATCAGATAATTCTTCCACTTATTGATAGATTAAACCAGGACATAGAGTTCCTTGTCATAGGTATGATAGTTGATAGCTTCCCCAAGAAATATTTCATAATGATAGCATACATGCCTTCCTCCTTACATCAAAACGGCTCCCACAACATACCCACTTGCATCTGTTTCCACTTCGAAATACTTTTTCAAGTTTGTTAATGTGATCATTGGTGCTTGAATGATATTTATTTTCAATTGATCGAAATCTTGTTGTTGAGGTTCCTCCACTAGAAAATCTTACCACTCATTTTTATGGTGTGGAGTGGTGCAGTTACTGTTGAAAATGAAGCTATGAACTTCCACAAGTATTGTGCTACCTCACCTAAATTCAGTGACATTTGTAGGAATTCACCATTTCATGATGGCCTCCATCTTTTTGGGATCTATCTTGGGCTTCCCTCCATCGATCACATACCCCAAATACAACGAAGACTAGTGACTAAACTCACATTTCTTGAGGTTAGCCAATAGTTGGTGCTTCTTCAGATGTGCTCCTCCTAGGTAGCACTATAAACTAGTATATCATCCAAATAGACTATAACATATGAATCTAGATATGGGTGTAATACATCATTTATTAGTCTCATAAATGTAACTTGTGCATTACATAAACCAAATGGCATGACCAACCATTCATACAAACCTTACCTTGTCTTGAAGGAAGTGTTCCAGGTGTCTTCTTCCTTGATGCATACTTGGTGGTATCTCAATTTGAAATCCAACTTGGTGAAATATTTTGCATGCTACAAATGATCTAACAAATCATCGATCTTGGGCAGAGGGTATCGATTTTTTAGTGTAATCTTGTTCAATTATCTGTAGTCAATAAACATTCTCCAAGTCCCATCATTATTTGGTACAATTATGATAGGTGAACCACATGGTGAGGTGCTTGGTGGAATCAAAATATACTCCAATAATTATTGTAACTGTGTCTTCACTTCATTTTCTTCTAGAACAAACTGTCTATACATCCGAATACTCAACAATGGGGAGTCTGGTAATAAATGTATTGTGTGCTCCACATCCCTCTTGGTTGGTATCCATTTAGGCTCCTGGAACACTCCTCTGTATTCATGTACCAACTCTTGTATTCACATAGAAACTCCTCCAAATAATGTTTCTTCTCTTTAGTACACCCATCTAGGGATTCCTTTACTCTTATAGACTCATCCTCGGTCTGATTTTCTCTTAATAAAAGTAAAACATATTTCTTACTAGAACTAATCAATATCTTGGCTTGGTTGGAACTTACTAGTGAGATCTTTGACTTTCATTTATGCACGTTAATGATGTAGGACTTCCCATACTTGATTAGTCAATATTGTTTGGCTCTTTGCATGAGGTTTGTATCCCTCATATACATGTAGGGGCTTCCAAACACTACTCCACGTACATCAAGGGGCACTACGTCCAATTCCACTTCATTGATAAAATCAACACTTACAATAAATTAAATATTTCACTATTTCATTACATTGATCTCTACATCCTTGTTTACCCAACCCAATGGATAGGGGATAGGAAGGTCATGAATATATAATCCAAACTTGTTGAACAAATCCACTGCTATGATATTAGCCTATGGACCATAGTCAAACAAATCATATATATCAAACTTCTTGACTCGAATATTGATGTGGAAGAGCTTGGTGATCTCCTTCTCTTCCCAGTGATGAAGGCTACTCAGATTCACCTCCTTCTACACTAATTTGTAGGAAATATTCTCATCCACATCAGAGCTACTTTCAACTTGATTTCTTGAATCCATTGCTAGAAGATTATTTTTATTTGCTTCATTCTTGTGGTTCTTTGGGTTCAGTTATAGATGTAGTTTCCAACACTTTTCCTCATTGTGACCATCAATATTTCAATGGTTGTTGGGATACTCACAATGACTGTCATATTCTTATCCTTTCCCCCTTTCCAATTCTTCTTCCCCTCATTGGAAGCTTCATGGTGCTCTTTTTTCTTGGAACCACTTGGATTCCCTTTCTTGTGGCCTATGTTTTCTAGATATTGTTCCTATACACATGCCTTTTCCATTGTCCTTGGATTGAAAAGCATCACTTTCTTTCATAAATGACTATGTAGACTCCCCAAATAATTGAGGAGTACATTTTGGTTCTTGGGAGAGATACCCAACATGGTGGCCATCTTTTTTAACTCAATGGTGTACTCCTATACACTCTTCCCTTGCTTCTACTTGAAGTAGTGCCCTCAAATCCATTGGCCCTCTACATACCCGATAGTATAGAATTGGGACTTGATGAGGTTTTTGAAACCCTCCCACTTAGTTATTGGTGTATCACCCTGTATACTAAGTGTCTTTGTGTGACTTTCTCTCCAAGTTAAAGCATGGCCCTCTAACTTCAATATTGAAATGAAATAAAAAAAGTGAGGGAAATTAAAAATAAACCAGAACATAGAAACAACACATAAGACACCTGATTTATCCTAGAAAAAAAAACCAATAGATCTATCGGTTCCTCTCTATGGGCGTAAATTTATCTATAGATCAGTGTCCCAAGACATAAGAAGAGGAAGAGGACACGTCTCATGTTCTGTATTCTAGTGTGGTTGGAAATTTAATGTATGAAATGGTATGCACTAGACTAGACATTACACATGTAGTGGGATTTTTGAGTAGGTATATGTCAAAACCAGGGAAGGATCATTGGACTAGTAAAGAGGGTTTTCAGGTATTTGTGTGGCACTACTACTTATGGATTGTGCTACCAAGGAAAACCAAGATTGGACAGAGTGTTGGTGATACATAGATTTGTTGATGCAGACTAGTTTGGACATACATAGATGTGTTTAGGTATTGGGTTGGTACAACGAGTTGTAAGGATAGATTGTGACATCCAGAGTGCAATCTTCCTAGCGAAGAACCTGACTTATCATTCAAAGACAAAGCATATTGATGTTCAATATCACTTGGTGAGAGACATGGTTGAAGACAAGAAGGTTTTGATGATGAAGGTGGACACTTTGAAGAATGTTGCATGTTATCTCACAATTTGTATATTTGACAAAGCCTGACCCAATCCATAGAAGTGTGACAACTATGGGAGTACCTACCCACTGTCACCTTATATAGACACTCCCCTCACTTTAGTGATGATAAGTCACCACAAGGGGGGAATCCTGGTGACCCTAGAGGGATTGAGATGAAAAGTGAGATGATGAAGGATGGATCCACTAAAGTTCAATATTGGAGATGAAGGATAGCTTGAGAATGAGTCTTGTTGAAGGGTAAATGATTGTCAATAGTTGTGTACTTGTAAAACAATGTTAGCCCTGCCTGGAACAAGAAAAATGATGATCAAACAAGAATTTAACCAATGGAGATTCAACAAGAAACCTTGATGTCCCAAATTTTAGTAGTGTATAAGTTTATAAATCAGCAAGAAACAATTACCAATAGCTGAAAATTAAACCACTAAAATCAAGTATAAGATGATGGAAACTAAACTAGAAATAACTAGTCAAACTTCCACTGAAAAGAGAAAGACTTTATATGGTATTTAGGGTTGTTTTTAAATGTTATTAGCAGTGTATTATAAAATCCAAGTGTATGTAGCAAAAAATTTCTACAGAAACAATATCTAACCATGAAAATTGACAAGTAAACCATTTAAAATAACCAATGAACAGTAGAACAATAATCTAGGTTCACAAGTAAATTTCAATAGTAGATAAGTAAGCAATGGATTAAATAGAGATTATTTTGTAGCCCTAATGAATGTAGCATTAATATATAACAGAAATAAGAATTTTGTGGCTATGATAGACACCCTTAGGGTACAAAGAAGCCTTAAACATGCAAAATTGATTCCAACTTGAACAATTGAAAAATCTCTATTTTTCACATATTCCAATGCAAATGATTTGGTTTCTCCAATGAAAAATATAATAGTACCTTGCCAATTGGGTTATGGGGTCTCTTGTTGCAAGGGGTATTTGTGTTATGTACCTAGGGGTGTAATCCATTTTACTCCCTAGGGAAAACAAAACTAACAAGGTAAATCTAGGATCTTGTAAGCCTTTTTACTCCTCCTAACAACCTTGTTAAGAAGCTTATCCAAAGACAAATGTGATATCCTTAGTGCATGATGTATTCCTTTATACTCATCAAAGGGTTTAGACAATAATAATCATTAAACAATAAGAAACTCTAACAATATGCATAAATTTTCTTACCAATTCCAAGAGATAGCAAGATAAACCCTCTTTTACCAAGTATATTCCACCACAAAAGCAAGACAAGCATCCAAGAGAGCTAGCATGCCACTTATTCCACAAGATACAAGTACTAGCATCCAAAATAGCATAAGAGAAAGAAAGTGTGAGTTTCTCAAGTAGGGAGAAAATTTCATCCCAAGATTTATGTAATTCTCAAGTGTGATATGACAAAATGACAAAAGGGGTGACCTCTATTTATATGAGGTCATCTAAAACCCTTTTGTCCACATTCAACAATTCAACATAAAATTATGGAGATCGACCTCCTTTATTTTTCCATTTAAAACTTAAAATTCAAATTTGCAAAAGTAAAATCCCCTTTTAGGGGTGACGTCATGCCCTAAGGGTGACGTTTTGGCATAGAGAGCAAGCCATTGAGCCTTTTGAGGGAGTTGTTGGGCCTCCAAAGCCCCGATATTCATGTGCAAGGGATCCCCTCCATCAATACATGTCAGTTCATCACCAAATAAACCAACACCACCAAACCCTATCCCTCCAAGTGTGACATCATACCCCATAAGAGAGAGATAAGGCATCCAAAGGCAAACATTGGGGTTGGGAAGGCTAGTGAATCACCTTCAAAGGATACTCAAGTGACTCCAAAGGAAACTCAAGTACCTCCAAATGAAACTTCCCTCATCCAAACCTTCTAAGGATATGGGGCACATCATCCATCACATGGGCTTCATGGCTCAAGTGAAGTTCCAAGTGACCTTGTGACTCCATGATCAGGTTGTCACCTATCAAAGACCTAAAAAGACAAGCAAGTATGCACCCTAAGGGTCCACAAGTAAAAATATCATGCCAAGTAATCCATATCTAATAAAATAAACACCCGATCATGTGCATAAAATATCCCCTTTTCAAAATAAACAAATGGTCAAATACCTTATACAATTTGACAATTTTAGATATGGGAGGGGTGTCATAGTGACCTATTGTGTAAACCAATTCCTCAAAAGGGGGAAGTTCCCAAGGATAAAACCTCTCTAGGCCTTGTAGTGAATGTGAAGTGGATGGGGTTAGGCTTCTAGGTATGGGGTTTCATTACATACAAGGGATATTATTGTCTCATTTACGAGAACCTTTGTTGAGGGCTAGTCACATCCCCTTTATATTTTTGTTTTTGAAGAATATTGTTTCCAATCCCTTTATTATTTATCCATTTACTTTGCATGTTTCACCAAGTTGAATTCAATAAGGGGCACTAAAAAGGAAATTCATATCCCACAAACAATCTACCTTGGTTAACATGTTTTTATGAAGACCTTCCAGGTTGAAGTCAACAAGGGGAACTAAAAAGGAAATGCATACCCCACAGACGCTCTACCCTGGAAGGTGATCATTGTTTAATTAATTATTATTACATGTCCCTCATATTTTAGGAGAATCATTTCATTTCTCTTGGGATCCTAGAGCGAGCTTCTATTGCATGATGTTTTTGATAAAGAACCTCCGAGCATAATGGCCCCTTCTTCCCATGAAATGAGGTACATGCCCTTCTTGGGTCAATAAGCCCGAAGACATAAAAGGTTGGGAGACGGAAATGGAAAGTGATGGAAGCTGGAAAGTATGAGAAAGAATGGGATGATGACCCTTCAAGGATAACTCCTTGTAGCAACCCTTTCCCTGAGGGTGGTCACTTCCTAGGAAACCATGACACTCACCAAGGTGAAATAGGGGAAAAAGCATAATTTTCAAGCAAATGTTTTCAAAATCAAGAAAGGAATCTTTTGCAACTTATTCAAATGCTTGAATTATTAGAATTTCATTTACCACAATACCAAACTTGTTACCTCATGGAGCAAGACCCGTTGTCCTTTGTGATCTAGACCAAGTGTGGTGGACGTTGTTGCCATCGTTGAATGGTTAAGTTTGGTGAATGAAGGGCTTTGCATGTTGTTCGACCTCTCATTACTCCATGTCTGCAACCTAAGGGACTCAAGACGCCATCTACTTAGTTATCCCTAGAAATGGGGGATAACAATTTAGATTCATTGACAAATTCTATGAGAGAAATTCTCTTGGTGTAGAGAAACAATGGGCATTATTGCTCTGGATTCTTGGGTATGTTATTCTATAAACGCCTATATGAAAAGAAAACAACAAGTGGGAGAATGTCAGGTATGTGTTATATTATTTTTATGAACAAACCTAGTGTCTACATTGCATTGAGCGTGTCAGGGGGTCACAAGGGGGTAGCAAGGGGGCAGAGCCCCCAAAATATTTTTTTGGAATTTTTTTGCGTTCGTTTTTACCAATTTTTCAACACATGGTTTTCGTCGATAGTTTTCTAAATCCAATTAAGGAATTAAGGTTTTTGACTAATATGATTCAATGGATTAGGGGTTTTAGATGCCACAATATCATATATAAATTATATTGTAAACAATGAATATCATGAATACAAAATTATAGGTACGACTCTAAATATGTTGTTGGTTTTCTCGATTTGGGTTTCTAGGGTAATTTCTCTTTGTAATGTGTGTGTACCATTGTATGTTTTCTATTTTTATTAAGAATAGATATGTAGTAATTAATTGTACAAGTTTAAAATCTACAATTTTTTGGTGAAATAATTAAGTGCTCAATTGTATGAATGTTGGATGTACACCAACTGATCATCCCAAGTCCTTGGATTCTTTCTATTTACCCTCTAAATAATTGTACCAATGTTTGGTTGAAAAATTCCATTTGTTCATTGGTATAGGGATGAAATGTAGTGGAATACCTCAGCTTGGTATCCATTCTCTCCAAACGTTTTGTCTAAAATATACCCAAATACTTGTTATCTTGATCAAATATGATGGAGCTTGGAAATCCAAAATGTACCCAAACATCACAAAAAAATAACTCAATTTCGTCTCATCCATATATTTTATTCTTTCCTTGAATAAACAAACGTGTCTTTCTCAAGTGGTCTACAATGACAAACAAATATCATGGTCTCTATGGGACATAGGAAATCCTCCAACAAATTCCATAGAGATGTTTTCCCAAGGCATGCTTGGTACTAGCAGTGGCATATAAAACCAAAGATTTATATTTATTGTCTTTCTTGTGATACAAATAACATAGCCTCTAAGAACTCTCACCACCTTATCCTATCTCTTCATCCAATACACATGACTCTACAAAATTTCCACTGTCTTTGTTATGCCAAAATGATCAACAATCCTAAAAGTGAGAGCTTACCTCATCAAACGAAGCCTTCTAGCTTGTGACATGCATAACGTGTCCAACTTGTATAGCATCCCATGTGATATTCATTTTCTTCCATGGAAATTACCATCCTCTCATTTAGTTTCTTGTATACTCCTCTAAGATCTTCATCTCTCTCATATTCTAACTCAATAGTTATTGAGTGAAGGTCTCAAGTTGCATGATCACTCCAAATACTACTATATTCTTCAATGGGGGTCATGAAAGCATATCAACTAGCTTATTTCTATCTTCTTTCTTGTACCTAATCAGTAGGTGGAATTGTTGCAAGAATACCAACCACTTGTAATGTCTCACTTTAGACACATTTCTTCGACTTTATAGGTGTTGTAGGTGTTGATGATTGGTTTTTATAATGGTCTCTTCCCCATGAGGTATTGTTTCCACTTCTTCACCACTTACACAATCACATATATCTCTTTATCATATGTGGGGTAGTCAAGTAATACTCCATGAAACAACTTTGAATGATAACATATTGATATTCCTCCTTTCATAAGAACTACCCCTAATGCATATACATTTTCATTGGTCTCCAATTCAAATGGTTGTTGTAAATTGGGCATGGAGATGAATACAACCTTTTTTATCTTCCAGTGTGGGTCTTCTAATTCTCATTTTTGTGGCTTACCTAAATGAAGTATATTCCCCTTAACATTCATGGCCTGCAATGGTGTTTCTATTACATAAAATCTTGCAATGAACTTCCTCAAATATTGAGCCACTCCCATAAAAATTCTAACCTATATCAAGATGGCATGAATAGACCATTAGCTATTGGATGTAGTCTTGTATAAATCCACCCTCATCTCTTGTCCATCAATCACATCTCTAATATAAATCAAGGATTACTTCCTAAACATACACTTCTTCAATTATGTAATAAATCGATTCCTTGTTAATGTCTCTAGTATCTGCATCACATGTGAGATGTTCTCTTGAAAGTATTATTGAATATTAATATGTCATCTAGATATACTTTCACAAATGAGTCAATAAAAGTACACAACACATCATTCATTAATCTCATGAAGGTTTCAAGTGCATTACATAAATATAAATTCATCACTAACCACTCATACAAACCTTGTCTTGTCTTTAACTTTGTCTTCCACACATATTATTCTTTTATTCTCACTTCATGGTAACCTAAATTGAGGTATAGCTTGGTGTAGAAATTGTCTCATTGTATCTAATCCAACAAATCATCAATCCTTGGTACATGATATATATTCTTGATGGAGATTTTGTTGAAGGAACAATAGTCAATGCATATTCTTTAAATACCATCTTTATTTGGCACCATGATGATGGGTGAACCACATGGAAATGTAATAGGTATTATGACTCCCTAATCCAACAAATTCTACAACAACTTCTTCACTTTGTATGCTTCAATGGTGGTCTGCCTCTGCAACCCAATTTTTGGAGATGGTGGCTCTGACATCAACTAAATATCATGTTCAACATCTCACTTGGGTGGAAACCATTTAGGTTCTTGGAACACCTCCTTGTATGATTCAATTAGTTGTTGTAGTTTTTGTCCCTACTTTCCACTACACTTCGTCTCCAAATCACTACCTTTTCCTTGTTTCTTTCCTTCTCTAAAAAAAACAAGACAAACGTCTTTGTTCTACCAATGACTCTTCTAGGCCAATGAGAACTAATCAAAGATATTTTTTCTTTATCTGTAGGGACCTAAATTTATTAAGCTCTTAATTCATTACCCTAACCTTTAATAAGTTAATTAATTAATTAATTAATCAATCAACACTTATAAACAATTAATAAATAAAAAAATAATATTATTAATAACTAATCATTGTTTAACTAAAACCTTATTAGGGCAGTTAATTATCTAATTAATTATACTTAATAAAACCTATGCAACTATTTAACCATGGTTGTTACATACACCCACCCTTCAGGAAACTTCGTCCCGAAGTTAAGGTATTTTATGATACAAGGGAAAAGAAACATGGTTCACACATTCCTAACAAATAACTGTGATTATTAGTAAGTAAGCCAAGAAACTCATTCATACTAGTGTACATGTACAAGAAATGCATGTGTAGATAGTACATACAAGTCTCGTGCATGTACTAATAATCAATAACTATCACCCTTATAGTAATTTATGTATGCATCCAATACAATCAACAAGACTATTCTTTTATAAAAGACAATAAACCAATCAAATGTTTGCGAAATCCTTTCATTATAATTATCTAGTTCAACAATTTTATTTAGACAATTGTGGTTTAGTTACGTAATTATGAATATTCATATATACACA
>SNQJ01S0117921.1:0-11030 GCA_010110895.2 Picea sitchensis
CTGACGATGATGGTGATGCTCATGATCTAGTCATGAGATAGTCTAGACGACTATATTGATGCTACCGGGCAAATGGTATGTTTTTGTGCTCAAGACCATTACCTGAAATACCTCCCTAGCTAGGAGGGAGTGTTAATATTATGGTACCTGCGTGAGGTATTTACCTCCACGTGTGAACCTAACGAGAATAGAAGACTTCGGAAAGCAAGAGAAAACCCTAATAAGTTGGCTAATAACCCTAGAAGTCTTGTCGGCTCAAGAAGATAATTTATATTAATTTATTAGCCTCCAAGAGAAGAAGTCGGCCATGAATAATAATAATATACTGAACAGACACATATCCAGAAGGAGAAGTTGGCCCTAGAAAATCTGGCAGAACCAATATAAATACAGGGCGCCAGTTCTCATTTGATAGTATCTCAGAATTGCAGTTCCCAGTTTGGTGTGCATTACATTTCCCAGACTAGTGCGCATGTGTGGAGAAGAGATGCTGGTGGAGGAGAGATGCTACAACTAGCAGTTTGGGTGTTGGCTTGGACTATCTCTTGTCTAGGATTTGGACTATCTGATCAGCGATTGCTGGTGCGTTATCCTTGTAGGAAGATGCGCTACACCTTGTTTGGATATCTAGCCTAGGGTTTTCTTCCAGAGTAATTCTCAGTCAAGGTTAAGGTGCTCGGAGGGTGGCTTTGGCCTATGGTTGGGTGACGAGGGTATTGTCAATGGTAAAAAGAGAAAAATATTCCATATTCTAACAATGGCATCCATACAAATGGCACATGGAAATAAAGATACTTGCGCGTCAGATGACATGGCTATACAATGATGACGTCAACAGATTGATTGGACTGTACAAAATGCTGATGTGGTAGTATGGTGCTGATGAAACATGTGATATGTCGAATGATTAGGTCATACGGTGGAAATGACGTGGTATGCTGACTGGGCGCTGATATGGAAGTACATAGGTTGATGTGTTAGATGATGTAGCATTGACTGGATGTCGTCTTACCATCAACATAGGCACTGACTAGACCACCAATGGGCCATTAAGTGGGTTTTGACTGACCAATTAAAGAGTCCCATGTGCTCCAATCATGGGGCACCACGTGGCACCACGTGGCACCACTCAGATGCCCAATAAGGGCTAAGGTTTGAAAATTCAAATTAAAAAATGGTCGTCCATGGGACCGACCAACGACCAACAAACATAAACCAGAATATGAAATTTGGTTCCCAACTATATTACACAACATATATAACAATTATATGCCATATGGGGATGCAGTAGGGTTTGACCCACCAACCTACCCCAAATTTGGAGGTCGTTCTAACCAATGCGCCACAACGGGCGCCTTTGTAACCTCCGCCAAAAGCATTTATTTAAACCATCATTTTTAATTTAGACCCAATGTAACAATTGAATTCCATATGGGGAGGCCATGGGGTTTGAACCCTGGACCTCCCCCAAATTTAGCACAAATATTAACCAACGCGCCAATTGGCGTCGTTGGTAAATCCACCCACAAAAAAAATATTTAAGATCCGGTCCAGGGATTCGACCTCTGCACGCAAACTAAGGCATGTGGAACCAGGAGACGAGGTTCTACCTGACACATAGTTCGAGGGACATTAAATGTAGTCTATACATGTAGGTTTAGCACACAGATCAAGGCAGAGAGCCCAAGGGGGTCCAGAAGTGATGGTGACAAAATTGTATGAAATTATAGTCATTTTGCATGATTTGTCGAGCCATATTCAATGGTGCAGTCCGAATTTGGATTTGAGCAGTGGAATTTGAGGGCTATGGCCGAGCCCATGACTATTTAGCATGCTTTTTGAGGAAGAGTTGCACCTTTCAGAACAAGGTCGAGTTTACAGTCAAAAGTTGCAGAATGACGAGATGGAGCTGTTGGTGCTATGTTTGCTGAGGCTTGAGCAACTGATTGAGCGCCTTGACATGAAACCCAATGTAAGTTTCATGCATTTATGATGTTTTCCTCTTTTTGGGAATTGCAAGAGAATATTCTGGTGGTCTTTGATACTGCAACAGGGCAACAAGATTTGAAATTTGCATGGAATTTTTCCCATGCCTAAGGTTGGATCATGAAAAACAAGGGAGATGGGCATTTCCCATGGTGCATATCATGTTTTAGTGGATTGATCCCGTGGTGTCTAACCATTAATTCACCTTGATGGATTTTTCCTTATTTATTATGTTGCACATGTTTGTAATGGTGGTTTTAAAAACCATAAAGTTTACCACTAGTGCACATTTGGGGGTATTTACCATAATAAGCATGTTGCCTTGAAATTAATGTTGAAACATCGTGGAAGGTTTTGGTAGCCACTCTTAAGTGATGATGAGAGAGAGGCATTTTGTTTTATGCCTAAGCCTTGTTAGAAACATTGTAATGGGTCTTGTAGCCACTATTGAGTGAGAGGAATTATTTTTGTCTAAGGCATGTTTTGGAAATCATTGTAAACTTGTCCATGCGTGTTTTGTAAACTCTTGGCAATTATGGTACTATTTTGAAATTTGAAAAATTGTGATTTGCATTGATGGAAGTATTGGCATCGAGATCCTCATTCTGAAGTACAAAGGTGAGGAGAAGAAGGGTGCAGCTTTTCAGATACATTTTTTATGAAGAATAAGGAATAAACTACATATTTTCAATGATGCAAGTGTCGATATTGACATCCTCATTCCAAAGAACAAAGGTGAAGGAGAAGAAGGGTGCGACCTTTCAAATATATTTGTTATGCAGATCGAGCAGTGGGGAAGTGCATCATGGAGTGTAAGACTCTTCCTAGAAGCTGGTTTCAGATATTCAAGTTTCTCTCTATACTTTTAGAGGACCAAAAGTGTTTTTTGTGGGGAGGTATGATTCAGGAGGATCTCCACGCAAGGATTCAATACTTTGCACACCATGAAGAAGATCATTAAAATGTTGATTGATGATAGGTCACAAAGTTAAAATGAATGACTAATGCTTAAAAAAAAGATCAATACTTTAAATGAGTGTGAGAAGCTCATGCATTATTCATTCAAATTGGAAAAATGATTAATACTTGGAGTGAGTGGAATTACTAATGTGTTTTTCATTTAATTTGTAAAAAGAGAAATTAGTTGTGAGAATCCACCTCACAAATAAGTTTCCTAGTTTTAAGGGGAAATTAGTTTTATGTGAGAATCCACCTCACAAATTAATTTCCTAATTTTAATGGGAAGTTGGGAGTCTCATGAGTTGGTTTGAGATTCTTCCTCATTTTATCAGAAGTGGTTTCCTAGTCTCAAGGGGAAGTTAAGGGTCTCATAGGTTGGTTGAGATGCTTTCTCATTTTTTTCCTTGAGTTGTTATTTAAATCCTAAATTTGTGGATCTTGTCTCCTTAAATTATGGAGAGAGGGAAACTATATCAATTCCTTATGTAAGCATTGTGGAGGAGGCCCCTTTAGGGCCCTTGGAGAGAGAGATATTTGCATTATGAGGAATGTAGTCCTTCTAGTKWCCGAAGAAATTTCACTTATGTGAGAGCCTTAAGTTCTTTGTGTAAGAGAAGGTTTCTTTGGGTTTCATCCTTGTAAGGAGCATGCACCACATTTTGTGAAAAGATTTCAGCCCTGGCTAAAGGAAGGAAAATAAAATGATTAGTATTCCAAGCGGATTCGAAGATGTAGTGAGGACATCTGGTGAACTCCATTAACACATGGGTGTCAAATTATATATGCGAGTTTTGTTTTTCAATCTCGTTTGATAAAGTAGATATTTAATTACACATATGCATATAATTATGCCAATTTTCTCACGTTCATATGCAATGCTTAATGATTATTTTCTCATGTTCACATGCGATTAAGCGTCAATAAAAGGTCCTCATCGTAGAATTCTTGAAGAGAAATATCTCAAAAAAATTCTTGGACCAATTACATAAGGTTTATGGAAGGATTCTCATAGATTTCTCATCTAATCACATTGTTGTAGAAGAAAGGTGCATGATTCAAATGGACTCCAGATTGTGCAAAGAGTTTCCAACACTTGAAGAATTTGTTAACAAGTGTGCCAATTTTAAGAATTGTTGATCCAGATGCAGACTTCGTTGGGTGCACAAATGCATGCAAGGAAGAAATTAGTTGAGTATTGAGTCAAAATGGACATGTGGTGTGCTATGAGTCAAGGAAGTTGAAAGATCATGGAAGGTTCTATGCTTCACATGATTTAGAGTTGGCAGCCATAGTGCATGCTTTGAAGACGTGGCGACATTATCTCATGGGAAAATTATTTGAACTGAGAGTAGACCTTTGTGGTATGAAGTATTTGTTTGGACAACCAAGTTTGAATGCCAGACAAAGCAGGTGGTTAAAGTTCCTCAGTGAGTATGACTTTGACATAAAACTTATCAGGGGAAAAGAGAACAAGGTAGCTGATGCAATCAACAAGAGGATGCATGAGATACATGCTACAACAATTATCATGTACCGGACCAATTTGCGTGACAAAATTTTGGAACTTTCCAAATCATATCTGCACTATATGGATATAAGTGCGACATTACAACAAGGTATGTCACAACAAAATTTTGAAGGTTATGAGTTGAGAGAGGATGGGATCCTCATGTATAGACACAAAGTCTATTTGTCAAATGATCAGGAGTTGAAGTGAATTATTTTGTCAGAGATGCATAAGGAAACTTATTCTGGACATTCAGGTTATCAGAAGATGATTGTCACAGTAAAAAAGTAATACTTTTGTCCAAGTATGAAAAAGGAAATTGTGGATTTTATTGCAATATGTCTCGAATGCCAGAAGGTCAAGGCTGGGCATAGACATCCAACTGGTTTGTTGCAACCTTTGCCCATTCTTGAGTGGAAGTGGGAAGTTGTGACCATGGAATTTATAAATGAGTTTCCTAGGACAACTAAGCAACATGATTCTATTATGGTGGTGGTGGACAAGATTACTAAAGCTGCCCATTTTATTCCAGTGAAGTCAGTGTACAAGGCAACCAACATTGCTGAGATATACATGTGAAAAGTTGCTAAATTGAATGGTGTTCCTAAGACAATTGTGTCTGACAGAGATTCCAAGTTCACCTTGAAATTTTGGAAAGGGTTGTTCAAGGTATTTGGAACAAGTCTAAATTTTAGCACAACATATCACTCTAAGTCAGATGGTCAAACCAAGAGGGTAAATCAGGTGATTGAAGACATGCTGAGCATGTATGTGATGGATAAGCCATCAAAGTGGGAATACTAACTTCATTTGGTAGAGTTTGCTTACAACAATGGGTATCATGCATCTTTAAAGATGAGCCCATTTGAGGCACTTTATGGTAGGAAGTGAAACACACCTGTGAGTTGGGACAACCCAACAGACCACACAATAGTTGGGCCATATCTAATCTGGGAAATGGAGGAGTATATGGTAAAGATAACGCAGAATTTAAAGGCTGCCTAAGACGATTAGAAAATATGCACAGATAAAGACAAAACCCACAGGGAATTTGAAGTGGGTGATCACGTATTTCTAAAAGTGAAGGCCAGACACATTTCCCTAAAGTTGGGAAAGTGTTCTAAATTGGCAATGTGCTATTGTGGGCCATTTGAAACCCTTGAAAGGATTGGTCCTATCGCTTATATGCTTGCATTGACTACATCCTTATGCATTCATAATGTTTTCCATGTGTCATTGCTTAAGAAATATGTACCCGATGCTAATCATTTCATTGATTGGAATGTGATTCAGGTGGAGCTATATGGTGTATTTCAAGTGCGACCGGTTTGCATATTGGATCGAAAAATCAAGCAACTCTAGAATCGAGAAATGGAGTTGGTAAAGGTCCAATGGACTTGGTATGATCCCAAGGATGCAACCTGGGAGTGAAAGGATGCTATGCGAGCAAAGTATCCTCATCTTTTTGATGATGTTTGAAATTTTGTATGTACATGTGTGTATGATGCACTAAGGACAGTGCATAAATAAGGGGGAGGGGATTGTATTGTCCCTGATATAGAACCCTTTATAATTGTACATATAGGCTGGTGAGCCAATTAGTATGAAGTGTAAATGTAATGAACATTTAGGATGGTGAGCCAAGGACACATGATTTTTGTGTTGCATGCATCAAGGTAGTGTGTGGAAAAGTTTTAACAAAGACAAGGTGTGCACAATCTATGTGTTGTGTGCACCTGGGAAAGTGTGAACATTACAATATGTTGTGTGCTCTTAGGTTAGTGCGTGGGAATGAATGTTTATGTTTTGAGGCCGAAGATCCTGTGTGAATATGAGGTTGGTGAGCCTGGACACAGATAGGCTAGTGCGCATATCCATGTAAGTATATTCATGATTATTAATATTATATTGTATCGTTGCACGTTGAATGACTTAGAGAAAAAGAGATGGGGGGCCTACTCCACAAGAAATGTGAAGAATGAGGATGGTCTTATTATTCATGTTGCAATCTCTCATAAGCAGAAGGGGGTCGGACTATATGGAAAATTAGATTATTACCTTATCTGCAATGAGAAGCTTGTAAGGAGTTGTGGGGGTTGCATTCAGAGTTTTGTTGTTAAAGAGTTGAGTTGACAGACCGTGAGCTATCTGTCTGGATGAGAGATTGGATGTTGTGGAGTGGTTGTCAAACTTGGAAGCAAACTCTCCAGGCAAGAGTTTTTGAGGGCTTGAAAACTTCCTGTCCGACCTATTGCTGGTAACCCTGGGAAGGGAAGTGGGGCTTTTGAAGGACTGGTGATCAGAGAAGGGGTGCACTTCCTTGGGTGTGACATGTGCATGGGGAATGAGGGACTGTGGGATAGTTGCAATAGTGGGAACTTAGGACTGGGAAATTCTGTTGAGTTTCAGGCCATAGCTTGTCACTAGGAACCTTTTTTTCCCTGGTGGAGTTGAGCCCCATCTCAGGGGTGACCTGTTGCTGAAAGATTATGAGCAAAAACGTCTATGGCTGGGAGGAATGTCTGAGTCAAGGCCACAATTGGTGACTTTCATAAAAATATAAGTGTTCTTTACGAGCTTGTCTTGTTTACATGTACATATTTGACTAGGTTTTCCATGGGTTAAATTTTTGTATGTGTTGCATATAAGTATTTGCTGTTAGTTTGTTAATTGTTGCATGTTCATGTAAGTATGGTGTTTTCAACCTTTAATTGTAGTTGCACATGAGTATGCCAATTGATGGTAACCTTTCCTGTTAAGTTTAACCTTGTGTTTTGGTTATGAGTCATCAAGAAGAGGGTTGAGTGGCTGGGTGCACAGGATTGTAGCATGTGTGCTTCAAAAGGTTGGAACTTGTGTGTGTGGTTAAGGAATTAGACCCCATGCACAATATTAATAGAAGTGGCACATGACGCCAAGGTGGTTGTGTGCATGATTGTACTGTGTGGTAAGTATGCTGGTGCGTGTAGTTTTTTGATTTAATTCTGCTGCTTAAGGTTGTATTAAAATAAATTGTTGCTTCTGCCGTTATAATTTGTGTGGCGTGACTCAATTGGGATGAGTGCATACCTCAAGTGATATTGCACAAAGTGGTGTGTAAATTAGTAATTGCACAGTGACATTTTAGAGTAGTATTTCTCAGTAATAGGATGGGGTTGTTACAATTTTGTATCAGAGTATGTGTAAGGTGGTAACATGACTTGGTGGGAGACTGGGTATGTTACAGATTTAGGTGGTAACGTGACTCAGTGGGAGACTGGGTACGTTACAAATTGGTATCAGAGCTTTGTCATAGTGTGTTATGGGGTAGCATGGCCTAACCTGGGTGGCTGGGGATGTTACACCTACACAAAGACCTGGATGCATCGACTAGAAACCTAAAGGGAAAAAAAAATGCACCTCGTCAAAGTCAAAAGAAGAAGACATGTCAGTACTATAAAAAGATTGAACATGTGGAGAAGGTCTAATATAAGAAGAGAGATGATTTAGAGGAGAAGTTCAAATGCCTTGAAGGAGACGTGTCCGCTGTTCACCGACCCACTGATAATTTCACCTTACAATTCATAATTTCTCAAGCCTTGCTGTCTCATTCTGCGCATAACGAATGGGTAGTCGAATCTGGGTGCACTCATCATATGGCTAAGGATGCTTTCTTGTTCACGTCCTTGAATGAAGCTGAGGAGAGGAAGATTTATGTTGCCGATGATTTTTCTCTCGATATTGCTGGTCATGGTGATGTTTCCAGTCAACATGGGAGAATTGTTGACATTTATCATGTGCCAAATATTAGTGACAATTTGTTTTATGTTGCTCAACTAACAAATACATGTAATATTGTGGAGTTTTGGACATATCGGTTCTTTGTTTTAGATTTGAAGAAATTTTAGTTGATTTTTGCTGCATGATTTCTCGACCCAAAGGATAGTTTGTATAAATTCCATGACATGAATCGACCCTACATTGAATTGAATGATCTTGTTGCTAACACTATGAGCGAAGTTGAACTTGGCATGAACAACTTGGACACTTGAATTTTTGAAGTCTGTAGTTAATGAAAACTTAGAGAATGGTTGTTGGTTTACCTAAAGTGTTTCCCCCTGATGGAGTCTATAAAGAATGTGTGCTTGACAAGCATCATCATGAACCATTTGACTCTAGTGAAGCATGGCGAGAAAATAACCTATTGGATATAGTTCAGAATGATGTATGCTGCATCAATCTACCTTCTCTAGCAGGTGCAAGGTATATCTTGAATTTCATTGATGATCTCTCTCATTTCACTTGGGTTTATTTTCTAAAAAATAAAAATCTTGTCTTTGAAAAGTTCAAAGAATTTAGAGCCTTCATTTCTTCACTCTAACTATCCAAGATAATTTCTTCACTCATACGAGAATAGCCAAGTACATAGAAAAATTAACAAATAAGATAGACATGCTTGTACAATGATCAACGAAGCTTCAAGGTAATCATCTGCACATGAGAAAAACTGGTAAGCCATGAGAGTATAAACAAAATACAACAAACTCAAAAAAACTCAAAAAAATGCATAAGTTACCTCATCAACTCCATTGCTAAGTTTCTCTTGATATTCTATGAGCCACCCATGCGATCCACAACCCGTCAAATTCCAAAGAGAAAATATGTAAGGTATGAATGATGAAAAGATTAAAATGATTTCTCTCTCATGCTCCTAGCATACCTCTCGTGATTTCTTCTTTTCAAGAAAATGTTTCCCTCTTGTTGGCTGTTTACTGTTCATCTTATATTCTTTGTTTGATGGATGGTTCCAACAATTTTGGTGGTTTAACGAACTGAGGTCATACAGGCTTGAACTGCCTAGGATTTTAACACTTTATAAATAATACCATTCAGTAGAAAAATATTTTATCCACGTGTCAGTTTCAACTTACTTGAAGGGGATTTGTTGTTTCTTTATCGAATGTTCAAATACTCTGAACCAAATATGTATTTAGAAAAGATCACAAGTAATAAGTCATTTTTTTGAAACTGATGATGACAACCAACCATCTGAGCTTGCGAACACTGATAACTTCAATTCACGATTAATGGAACCAATAGTAAGAAGAACTGCGTGATTGTGGTGACGAGGTATGTTTCAACTGAGCCAACAGATTGGCCCATGACAAATACAATGTCTTAAATGTGACTTGCGCAAAACCGAGTACCATTCAATGTTTATTTGAGGAAAATTGGGACCTTATCAGAATAAACATATCCAGTTTCGATGATGGAGTGATGCTTCATATAATTTAATATCTCCTTGTATGCAGGTTCAACGAAGAAGAGAGATGAACCATCTTCGTCAATTTTTTTTTTTCGTAACGGGGTCACTGACTGTCCACCCGAAGGAGCAACCACGATGCGAAACAC
The DNA here is from genome assembly GCA_010110895.2 of Picea sitchensis. Classification (NCBI taxonomy): domain Eukaryota; kingdom Viridiplantae; phylum Streptophyta; class Pinopsida; order Pinales; family Pinaceae; genus Picea; species Picea sitchensis. Next base: position 9,845 of record SNQJ01S0117921.1, read on the forward strand.
CTAACTTCGGTGGACCTAGAGAATTGAACCCACCACCTCATGATAGAAGGCTAACGGCTTGGTAGTGGGAGATCCAACCAACTGGACTACCTGACGAGGCTAATCGTCTTCGTCATTTGCCAACTGTTAGAATTTTTTTCTTGGAAACTGAGTCATGTAACCTAAAATGGTGTGTTGAGATTGTTACATGATGATAGGGAACATATAGGGAACATCATATAATAAAGAGGACTAATAACATGAAGTGGACTATCCATTGTATAAGATAAGGTGGTTAGGGCCCAAAAAGAAATTACGTGAACTATCATGGTATCTAATGATAATATATAATAATATTTATCTTTACTTTTTGACATGGAAGGGAGTAAGTTCATAACTTAAATTCATGGTTTTAAGGAGATGAAATAACAAGGCCAACTATGTATGATATAATAATGAGTTTAGCTTGTGGCATACCATGAAAAAGTACCAACCCAAAGACATGGTAATAATGTTATTCTTAGAAAAAGAGAGGCATGGGAATATCCCATGAGTGCAAAATATGAGGGTTATGAGTTAGATTATGACAAGGTTAAGAATGTGGGAAATGAGAAAAAAAGTTTTTTAAAGTGATAGGACAAGAATAATGACAATTTCGCCAAATACCATATTAACCTTGCTGACAACTCAGAATGAACTTTCTTCCATTTGAATGAACCTGTAACTTGTAGTATAAAATATATTGCCTAACGATCATGGTCATTCATTATCCATATCATAACTTATAAAAAATTCTTGAGTGACGAGATATCTGAAGACATCTTCCTTGAATGTGTAGCAGTAACTCAACGACATCACGCAAGAATTTGTGCAAGCAATTGTAAAACGAGGGGGGAGCCTGGCAATGCTTTGCTGACTAAGTACTGTTGGCCAAAAATGTAGTCAACACATACCAACCAACATATGTGCATGGAGCAATTTATGGAGATTGAAAAGATGAGGGGGTTTGGTCCTGTGTATAATAAACAACGACATAACTCTTTAACTCTTTGAAAAAAGGGTTAGCAAGCTGGATGAAATATCATGGATGTGTTTTATGGGAGAAACCCAAGCGTAAAATTGAGCATCCATGACACATATATGCTGGAGCTATCTCAGATGGCGGGGACAGAGAAAGGGAAAGAAGGAAGATGTGGGAAGGACTGAT
>SNQJ01S0117923.1:13441-27614 GCA_010110895.2 Picea sitchensis
ATTTCCTTTTATTACATTGAGTTAACCCTAAATCCAAAACCCTAGATCTTCTCCAAAATTATCAACGACTCAGATGTAATATCATGTTCACTTTAAATCTAATGGTTAGGATTTAATTAACCCACTTAAGTTAATAATGCCAAACAACTTAGGAATTTAACTTAATTAATATCACATTAATTTAAAATATCATTCACTTTAATTATTAATCATAACGTGAACTTTCTAAGGTTATGAGAGGTTACAAGGACGAATTCCACATGCTAGACATCGAGCCTATGTGGAAGTACCTGATTGATGCTAATACATCAACACTCCCTCTTAGCGAGGAAGGTACTTCTACCACCTGGAGGTGGCCCTGTCTTCCCTTTTAGATATACTACCATGAATGTTATCCAATCCACCTAATTGGCTACTCCCTCTGACAAGAAATGTATTAAGGCCATCTTACTTGGACCCATATGCAAATATTTTCCTCTAATCATGCTCCTAGAAGCCTCGTGCTCCCAAGCATCCTTGATCCATATTATTTTAGGAATGATATGAAGGCAGAGATATAAGAGAGATATAAAAAATAATTTACATAGAGATATGGAAAGGAACACAGTAATATAGTAAAGCTCATATTCTATTAATAAATGTTTGAAATAAAATTACTATAAAATGCAAAAGCACACAAGCTAGCTAGAATGGTGGTAACTTATCTCTGAGAAGAGATGTGTCGGCTACACTCATTCGCAAGAATATGTTTACAATGAGGCTCCAATATACTTTTCAACATAAATAATAAATGAGAAAACCATAAACATCCAAAAACCTAACCCTAGGAGATGAAGTGCCAAAAGTCATGTGGGCCCCAATGGGGTAAGTTGGTACATCAACTTCCTGAGGTCGTAACTTTTGCATACGATATTCGTTTTAGGTGCATGATAACCCATTGGAAAGGTATATATGAGGAATACACATGTTTTCATAACACTTTGAATTATACTATAGTGTGATTGTGGTAGGCCCAAAAAAAAAATTTTACGACCTCAAAACAACCCCGAAAGTTTAAGACCCAAAAAACTAGAAAGAAATTGCCAAAATGGAAATTGGGCTCTGAGCCAGTGGAATCGGTGGGTGGCCACCGATATCCACCTAGATAATTCCTCCCCCCTTAGGAATAAATTTTCTCCATTGTGTAAAGTGTCTTCATTAGATGAGGAAGCTTCTGTTGAACCTGACTCCTGGTGACCCACTTGCCCTGATAAAGAAACTTTCCTACTTTGATGACCCGATAGAGTTTGATAGTCTTCTGGAGGGTGTCCTTTTTCATGGTATCCATTATTCAATCAATTTTCTCATTTTCTATGAAAGAAGTATTGATTTCTTTAGGGGGAAACTACTCAGTTGCATCTAAAGTGTCCAAGAGAGGTGGAAAATATGGTCGGGTCAGTTCCACATTAAATACCCGGTACAATCCAAGGAAAGGAGGAATACTTAATTCAAAATAATTCTCACCCACAACCTTGGTGATGGTGTAAGGATCATATCAGAGTGGGAATAACTTATGATGGGGTCATGTGAGGCTCTCTTTATGAAAATGAAACCAGACCTTATCTCCCACCTAAAATTTGTACGGTACCCGATGTTGATCGTGGTGCTCCTTGTACTTAGCATTACATTTCTGCACAATATCATGATTTTTTTGTTGGATGTGTTGGATGTGCTCAAAAAATTTGGCTACCCGATCAACCTTCATCTAAGCATGGGAGGACTCATCCTGTGCGGTTGCAATGGGTAGAGCTATGTCAATGAGGGCCAATGGTTGAAACCCCAAGCACACCTGAAAAGGGTTGTGGCCAATACAGTTGTGGAGGGATTTGTTATAGCTATGTTGGACATAACGAAGGATTTCATCCCATGTGCATGGATGTTTGTAATTATACATTCGCAGGATATGGAAAATCATCATGTTGACTACCTCTGTTTGTCCATCAGTCTATGGGTGGAAGGTAGTTGATTTGGTCAGATTGGTGTCCATCATCGACCATAGGTTGGACCAAAAGGACGTGCTCAAGAACCTACTGTCTCGATCGGAGATGATATTTTGTGGTAGCCCAAAATGAACCCAAACATGTGTGAAGAAGAGCTTGGTGATAGCCTCAACTATTATGCTCTTCTTGCAGGGTGCCAAAATGTCCATCTTAGAGAATCGATCAATGACCACAAAGACACAGTCATTCCCATGCTTGGTTGAAGTCAAACTGAATATGTAGTCCATGGAGATAGAATCCCAAGGCCTATATGGAGTAGGAAGAGGGTTGTACAACCCCTGTTTCTTGATGGCAGGCTTGGAAATGGCACAGGCGGTGCAGGATATGATGTACTTGCGAACATCTTGTCGAAGATTTGGCCAATAAAAATGCGTATGCAGTACTACCACTATTTTTTTGACACCAAAATGTCCCATTGTCCAACTATAATGAGCTTCCCATATCATCTTTTCATGCTCACTTGAAGGAACACAAAGGTGGCTTAGATGGAATAATAACCCATCATGGAGATGAAAGTTGGGAACTTTTTTTATTGTGCTCAATGTATGATAGGTAGAAGCAAATTCAGAGTCATTATTGTATAATTGTGGCCATCCTGATGTCTCAAGTCCATAGGAGTTGAGAATTGTGGTTAACATTGCCACCGGGGGTCGAATGAGGTAATATGCGACATGGTTGGTGTTACCCTTCTTGTACTTGATATTCAAGTGGAATTGTTTCAAGTACATGGACCACTTCTGATTGTGGTCATTTTGTAACTTTCCTTGTGTTTGCATAAATTTCATAGGCCTGTGATTAGTGTGGATGATCGTTTCCTTAACCAGAATGTAATGTGTCCACCATCGACATGCCTACACAATGGAGTACATCTCTTGGTAATAAGTGGGGTATCTTCGAACAACATCAGATAGATTTTAACTATGGTAGGCTACCAGATTCTCATGTTGAGTGAATATTGCACTGATAGCATAATCTAAATCATTTGTCTCAATCTCAAATGGTCATTGTAGGTATGGAAGAATGAGGACTGGTGCTATGCAGAGGCGAGATTTCATATCCTCGAATGATTTCTATTGGGGTGTAGACCAAACAAACTTGGCCTTCATTCCACCCTTGGTCACTTGTCTTAGGGCCCAAGAGATATGAGAGAACCCCAACACAAACCACCGATAGAATTTAGCAAGTCCCAAGAAGCTACGAAGATCAGTCATTGTTTTCAGGGCTGACCAATCGTGAATGACTTCGATCTTGGTTGGATCCACATGTACACCATGTGCATCCATGATGTATCCAAAATATTGGATTCTCTACATGTTGAAGGAGAACTTCTCCAAGTTGGCATATAACTTGTGTTGGCGCAGGGTTCCCAATATATGTTGAATATGCTCTAAATATTCCTCCCAAGTTTTGTTGAAGATGAGGATGTCATCCAAATATACAACCAAAAAGGAGTTTGTGAATGGTCGTAATATATCATCCATCATCCGCATGAATGTGGCCGGGGAATTAGTCAAGCCGAAAGGCATGACCAACCCCTCAAACAGGCCTTATTTGGACTTGAAGGTTGTCTTCCACACATCAGTTTTCTTAATCGGCACCTGGTGGTAACCTAACTTCATATCAATTTTACTGAAAAAATTGGCTCCCTTGAGTTGATCGAGAAGATCATCAATCCATGGAATTGGGTATCGGTTCTTGACTGTGATCTTGTTCAGATCTCTATAATCAATACAAATTCACCATGTACTATCCTTCTTCTGTACTAGAAAAATTGGGCTCCCGCAAGGTGAGGAGTTGGGTCTGATGTGGAATTTCATAATTAGCTCTTGGATCTAGAGTTATATTTCTTCATTCTCCATAACAGAACACCTGTATACAAGGTTGTTAGGTAGAGGAACACCAAGTGCCAGATCAATTGGGTGCTTTAATTGAAAGTGCACAAGCACCCAAGTAGGTGAGGCGAATATGTCTTTGTACTCCTCAACTATTCCATCCACCTATTGTTGTTGGATAGAGAGATCTCGTGCAGATTTTTTAGTGGTTGTAGTGACCTTCTGTTCAAATTACGATCAAACCATACAGAGGAAAAATATCTTGTTTTGAGAAACCACCTTTCTGCACTGCTTCACATGGATCAAAGAGGTTGTAGTATTTGGGACTGCCTCCAATACCGTGTAAAGTTTATCTCCCAAAAAAATAATGACACTATGAGGCCTAGATTCATAAACAACATGACGTTTCCACATATATGGTTGTCCTAGAAAAACATCACAAAATTCAAGTGGGGAAACATCACACGATACCTCATCTTTGAAGGGTTTGATTTCATAGTGCAGGCGACCTTATTGGTTGAAAAAGATGTACCGTCCCTGGATGAGACAACCGATGGTGTATGGATGAGGATGTGGTGTCATTATCAAGTTCAACCTATTGAAAACCTCTGCTGAGATCCAATTTTTATGGCTACCATTGTTAACAATGAAATGGAGTGAGGTTCCCTTCACCCACATCTGTGAGTGGAAAATACACTCCCCTTCTTCAAGCTCCTCTGGCTCCTCTAGCTAGACTTTTTTGGTAGCCATGGTGACACTAGGTTCTGCATCAAAGATCTGTTTTCCCTTTTTTGGCTCAGAATCAAAGTCTAAGTCAGCATATGACCCTGGGGATTTCATCTCATTCAGTAATGATTGTTTGGAGCAACATTCATCAGTATTGTACTAAGGTATTTTGTGGAACTCGCACCATTTTCCAGTTTCATTCTTTGACTTCCCATTACCCTTCTTTGTTCGTGGCTTGCGATGGTTATCCTGAGGTTGGCCATCCTTGCTCTGCCCTTTGGCCTGAGAGGTAGGGCCACCCTTACCATACTTTGGTTGTTTTGGATTTGCATATCCGAACTCCCGCTTGTTCTGCTTCTTGAATTTCTGCTCAATTTTGACAACATATCAATAAGCGACTCCCAATGATGATATGTCTAGAAACTCCATTTTAGCTTGGATGTACCAGTTCAGAGCCCCATGACATTTTAGGACCATATTTCGCTCAAAGTATTTGATACCTATCTTGGTGCGCAAGGTATGGAAAGTATTTGTGAACTTCGACACTGTTTGCCCCTCTCTTGGCGTAGTGTGGTCCATCTCATATACTGGTCATCATAACTTCCAATAGGGTAATATTGTTCCTTGAGGGCATCAAAAAATCCACCCAAGTGGGTCCTGGCCCAAAAATTCCAGACTCATCCTCGACATGTTGCTCACAATAAGTCTCCCACCAATATATTACATGGGGAAGGGCCTTAAGGAGCACGGAGGTGATCTTTTCACTATTGGAAAAATTGTGGACATAGAAATAACCCTCTAGCATATTTAACTATTTTTCCAAAGCATTGGCATCTATCTAGCCTTAAAATAAAGGAATGTCAAAGTTAACTTTTACCTTGAAGGGAGTCGAACCTCGGAAGTGAGTGTTGTTTAAAAGTGCCTATGTTGTTGTCGGCAAGCATTGAAGGATCTAGGTGAAACTATCCATCATCGCATTCCTCTTTCACATGAAGGATTCCTTGAGAAACAATTTGAAAGGACCTCATGTCTCGTCATCCCTATTTTCTTCCGCTACGGAAGGTCACTTGGGCATGCGAGAGAAGTTTTCCTTAATAGATACAAGCTCTAGACCCAACTCTCTATACCCTGACCTCATAGAGGACATTCACCGAGGACGACAAGGAGAAGACCTCTCTAATACCACTGATCCAAATTATTTTAGAAATGATATGAAGGTAGAGAGATAAAAAAATATGTAACAAAGAATTTACACATAGATATGGAAAGGAAAATAGTAATATAGTAAAGCTCACATTCTATTAATAACTTTCTGAAATACAAAAGATTGTAAAATGCAAAAGCACACAAGCTAGCTAGAATGGTGGTAGCTTATCTCTGAGAAGAGATGTGTCAGATACGTTGATTTGCAATACATTGGTTACAATGATGCTCCAAAATCCTTTTTAACATAAAGCATAAATGAGAAAACCCAAAACATCCAAAAATCTAACTCTGGGAGATGAAGAACCAAAAGTCATTTGGGCCCCGATGGGGTAAGTAGGTACATCAACTTCTCGAGGTCATAACTTTTTCATATGATCTTTGTTTTAGGTGCACGATAGCCCGTTGGAAAGGTCTATCTGCGGATTAAAAATGTTTCCATCACACTCTAACTCTAGTTCAATTCTGACTATGGAGGGCACAAAAAACGTTGTTTAGGGCCTCAAAACAACCATGAAAGTTTAGGACCCAAAAAGATAGAAAAAAATTGCCAAAATGGAAATTGGGCTTTAAGCTAGTGGAATAAGTGGGTGGCCACCGATATCCATCTAGATCAATCCTGCATGATCATCTTATACCATGAATACTTATGGACAGACTTGGAGGGCTTCTCCTTCCCACCTGAACCTGAAGGATGACTCCTTCTAAGTTGCTCAACCTTCAGAGCTACTTGTTCCTTGTCCTTTGTCATTGTGCTTCTTGCCATAGCTTACATAGGCTATCCCTTTAGTCTATACAAGTTTCTCTCTATAACTCCAAAAATAGTTGTTGTGTTTGAGCTAGAACCTCTAGGCTTGATCAACTCCTTTCCATCTCGAAATAATACATCAAAGCCCTTCTTCTCAATCGTTGTGACTAAGAGCACACTCCTCTTGAGTTCTGGCATCCATAACACATTTGTCGCTCTCAACAAACCTCCTGAATCCATCCAGAATGAAACTGTTCCCTATCCCTTCACTACATTTTTGGTCCCCATACCAAGTTCGACATGCATATATGAGTCAAACTCTGTGACGCTCTTGAAAAAATCCCATGCTCTTGTCATATGACATGTAACTCCACTATCTATCAAATACACACTAGTTGATATGGTTCCCAAGGAAGTATGGGAAACAAGTAATAGATCTAAGTATTAAAAATTCTTGGCAAACTCATCCACTTAAGCCTTTGTTGATGCAACTACCTCTGGTTTACTCTCGTTTCCACCCTTCTTCCTATCCATACATTGATCTTCATAATTCCCAAACTTGCAACATGCATAGAACTTGACTTTGGTTATGTCCTTCTTCTTTCACGTAGATGCTCCACTAGAAAACTTCTTTCACTTGTCCTTATTTACCTAGATGGCAAGAGAAACATTATCATCATCCTTATTGTACCTACCTCCATTAGGCTCTTCATCCCGAAGTTCCTCCTGAACGAAGTCATCCCACAACCTTGACCAATCAAGGATCTTCTCACATGCCATGACCCCTTTGATGAACGATGTCCACTCCTTCATGAAGCCTTTTAGTAGCATCCTCACCAACTCTGAGGCTTCCACTCCTTCTCCAATTGCAGCTAATTTATCTTGAACTTATCATATGCGAGTGAGATAAGTCATTAATGTATCTGATCCTGTCATCTTCGTATCCCCGAGCTTCTCTCTTAGCACCATTTTTCGATTCTCATTCTTTCTCCAAAATAAACTCTTCAAATCCTCCCACATGTCCTTGTCATTTTCATTTCAATATAAGTGAGGAATCAAGTGATTCTTCACTATGTCTAGGATTATACTCCTAGATTTCATTCCTTTAGCTTATGGGTGGCTAGATATTTTGGATATACTAGTGGAGCCACAATGGAGTTGGAAAACTCCAAAATATTTGTCTCCATCAACACCAACTTGATCCCATCCTTCCATGGACTGTGGTTGGANCAAGTAATAGATCTAAGTATTAAAAATTCTTGGCAAACTCATCCACTTAAGCCTTTGTTGATGCAACTACCTCTGGTTTACTCTCGTTTCCACCCTTCTTCCTATCCATACATTGATCTTCATAATTCCCAAACTTGCAACATGCATAGAACTTGACTTTGGTTATGTCCTTCTTCTTTCACGTAGATGCTCCACTAGAAAACTTCTTTCACTTGTCCTTATTTACCTAGATGGCAAGAGAAACATTATCATCATCCTTATTGTACCTACCTCCATTAGGCTCTTCATCCCGAAGTTCCTCCTGAACGAAGTCATCCCACAACCTTGACCAATCAAGGATCTTCTCACATGCCATGACCCCTTTGATGAACGATGTCCACTCCTTCATGAAGCCTTTTAGTAGCATCCTCACCAACTCTGAGGCTTCCACTCCTTCTCCAATTGCAGCTAATTTATCTTGAACTTATCATATGCGAGTGAGATAAGTCATTAATGTATCTGATCCTGTCATCTTCGTATCCCCGAGCTTCTCTCTTAGCACCATTTTTCGATTCTCATTCTTTCTCCAAAATAAACTCTTCAAATCCTCCCACATGTCCTTGTCATTTTCATTTCAATATAAGTGAGGAATCAAGTGATTCTTCACTATGTCTAGGATTATACTCCTAGATTTCATTCCTTTAGCTTATGGGTGGCTAGATATTTTGGATATACTAGTGGAGCCACAATGGAGTTGGAAAACTCCAAAATATTTGTCTCCATCAACACCAACTTGATCCCATCCTTCCATGGACTGTGGTTGGATGCCCCTTCCAACCTATCTTCAAATCGCAACGAATATGCTTCCATCTATGCAACTTGCTGAAAAAATCAAATTTAGTTTCTCAGGCTAGCTGCCCACTGCTAGAAGTTGCTTGGGGATTCCCACATCCTTTTGTTGTTGCCTAGGTCAGTTTTTGGGCTACCCAAGTCATTTGTGGTATGTATTCCTCCTTCCCAAGGGATTCTTGACCCATGTGGCCCTTGCTGGGAGGTTGTGGCCCTCTGTGGCTTGTTGGACTATTTAGTTTCCCTGCTAGCAACCTGCACTCAACCCACAAGTGCACCTTTTTCCAAAAATCACACCACCACTCAACCCACAATATGTTGGTGGATTCTTTCACATGGTTTTTATTTGTCTTTACGACCCTCTCTAGTCTCCTTCTGTTACCCAAGCGATCAACCTGATGCACTTTTCTCGTGCAACTCCAGACACCATCCCGACACACTTAGCTCAACTATATGTTGTGTTGTTGTCACCATGGAAACAATATAGTGGTTGATCTTTTGCAGTCCAGTCTCAAAAGCAATTCCCAACCGTCAACTTATTTCCCACTATCCGTCGACAATTCCTCTGTCGGTACTTCTCTTCTCTCAGTCACCTCACAAATCTATGTGATCGATCTGTCAACTTATTTCTTTCATGAAGACTCTCTTTTCCATGTGCACCCAGTCTACATGTGTCATTGCTCCAATCTTTCCATTGGATGCAAGTTCCATGGTGGATCCTCCAATCGGTTGATCACATAACTCTTTCAACCATCTTTCTCCACCGCTAGCTTCATGACTGAGCTATCTCTGCGTGACCATTCTCTAGCTCACAGTATTTTCGAGCCACTCTCTGCCCATACAAATTTCACTTGCAGCCGACTTTTTCACGACTTGCAACGGATTCTTCCCTCATCCTAATACTTAGCCCGATCTGCATAGACTCGACACAATTTTTTGCACATGAGACCTCTGCTACCTGATTTTCACACTCAATGGATCTTATGTAGAATTTACTCGATCGTACGTTGTACGGATCGTACAACCTATATGGTTCTGAATGACAATTGTATGACAGTCTCTTTCTCCTCCTTTTTTTAAATTTTTATTTATGGGTTTATTTTTTACCCTGCAACTCTTACAAAACCTGCAATAAAAATTTTCCCGTAGATCTGCAATATAAAACAATTTCTCGCTGCAAATATCGATCTTCAATGCAACCTGGTTTCCTTCAGAGTCTCATCTCTGATACCATGTTAATTTACCCAAAAATAACATCGTGTGGTTATTCCAAAATAAAATCATTTTATTTAATACAAAGAAACTAGGTTAATGGAAAATAAACGAAAGCATAAAGAACCAAATCCAATCACATTGCATAATATATTTTTGGAAAACACCCTTGGAAAACCCCTGAAGGGAAAACCAGATCTCAGTTTGAATTATTATTATAAATCTTGGGCTCCCTTCCTAAGATAATGGTGCATCACAGGAATACAATGAAACCATATCCTAGCCCACCTGACTGTTATCTCCTTTGCTACCCCTTAGCACCTTTCCTCAGTCCTACCCACTCACACTTGGATGAAATCTCTTCACCCACTCAACGAGATATCCTCACTGTGTGTGTGTGTGTGTCTCATCCTCTCACCTAGGCTTCCTTTTATTACATTGACTTAACCCTAAACCCAAAACCCTAGATCTTCTCCAAAGGGATTTGTTTAAGGTTTTATAAAGTTTCTTCACAGGGAAAGGTAGTTAAACTAATTGGATCTTATAAATTTGGGTGAAGTGAATAGGAAGAAGTGAAAGAAATTCCATTAAGTAAAAGAGAAATTAAGAATTCATTTACTTAATTTCAGTTTAAAAAATAGAAATTATTCAAAGCCAGAAGAAGAGTATATTAATATAAATTATGTTCTTCAACCTTCTCTTGAATAATTCAGATTAGAAACATGTAAGAATGATAAACAAAGAAAGTAAAACATAAACATAGATAGATGCACTTCACCAACAGTTTGACACAAGAATCCTGTGAAAGAACCTTTTTTATTACTGATCAATCCACTTGAATCATACAATAGCCTTATTGGATGCAAAAATCAACCCCTCATACTTCGAAATGAGAAGTATTTATAAATTTATTTACAAAAGAACCTATCATAACTGATCAAGATATATTTTAGGAATATCTAAACTAAATATATCTCTAATCACAAAAATATAGGATTGTTTATATCTGCTCGGATTTCTGGCAATCTTTTGATGGAATCTGTTGATGATATGTCCTTTGACTCTTGTTGTGTTGTTGGTCCTTGCTGCTGAAAAGTAGAACACATATTTACTCAAGTAAATCGCACAATTTGTCCCACCTGTTTTCACTTGGGATTGACAATTTGAGTAATTTCCTATAAATTTCATCCACCTCTGTGTATTTGGAAAAAGTAGGCTTGGTGATGAAAATGTGATTGATCTTGTGTTGAATGTTCAAGTCAAACTCCAATGTTTCCAGGAATGCTTTCCCAGTGATGCTTCCTTGTATTCTTGTGAATTTTGAATTATCCTTTTCCATTGTCCTTAACTTCTGGTTATAATCAGACAAGGTAATTAACTTGTCATTTAGCACTAATAAACCAGGTATCCCTTTCTTTTTTAGCACATCAAATTTGTTGAAGAACCTCTACACACCTATTTCCATAACCTGACATTTTTCTTCCAACTGCAACATGAGGCTTTTCTTAGTTAGAACCTTTTTCATTTCCAGGATAGTTTCAGTTTTGTCCTCTATCTCTAGCTCCTCTAACTCTTGTTTGTTTTTAGAATTTAGAAACCTAATGAGATATGTGGATTTTTTTGGCTTTTCTCCCAATTCTTCCTTAATTATTTCAATGGATCCTTTAGCTTTATGAATTAACTCATGCTACTCAAAGATAATCTATATAGAGGGCCAAATCTCAATCATGGATTTATTGATGTATATCCATATATTTTCCTTATCTTGGGATAAGGTATTAGCCATGGTTGTTTATTTTCCTAACTATTGTAGTCATTCACTGAGCCTCTAATATTTTTGTACTTCAGCTTGATGAGAAGTCTCGATCCTTTTTTGTTTTTTCCTGTAATGACTTTACTTACTCCTGTAACCTTTTGATTTCTATTCTTGTATGGGCATGTCCTCCATAGCTTTCACCAATTTATCTAAGGCATTTGAAGTTTGTGTTGGGGTTGATGTTAATGTAGAAACTTGTGTTGTTTTTATATCTACAAGAGACACTGCATCTAGTGGAACTATGGATAATTGTGAATTCTTCTCTTTTTCCTTGATCATGCTATCCATCTATGCTTCCATTTCCCTAATCTATGCATTTTTATCCATAATCAACTTGAGCACTTCTTATTTTTGGCTCTCTATCTCAACCACCTCTTTAGTCTATGAATCCTTTGTTGCTGGTAATTTTAACGATTTCCTAAGTGCTACTATGTCAACATTCTTCTTCTTAATAAATTCTTTTGTTTCTTTGACATTAGTTGGGTCATATCCAATCTTGAGTATTAATTCTTCTAATGATTTTATTTTATTATCCTTGGCCAAAGAAGAGATCTATTCAATCTTCAATTGAGAATGGATATTGGTCAGTGATACCTGTAATTTGGAAGTTGTTATTGCAGTGTTTGTCAGTGTTGAATAAATCATCTCCCCCGCCTTTCTATGTATATCCATCTAATCAATAGGATGGATATCCTTTGTATCAAATTCAAATGAATTCTTATTGTAATCAGTTGTTGTCTTTGGATAGGGGACATGTGCCTGTAATAATTCCATTTGAATTCTTCCCTTCTCTGTGTCAAAAGATAACAAAAGTCTATGTTGAGCAATAGAAGTTTGTTTCCAAAATTGAGTATATGTGTTTCTTTTGGTAAGTTCATTCTTTTGTTTAATCTCCTTATACTTATCAAAAATACTTGACTCCTTTTCTCCATGGATTAATTCAGATATTAGAGCTGTGTCTGGGTTACTTTGTGAAGCTGCTGATGATGGAGATTCTATAAACAGACTAGCTAACTGTGCTGAAGAATGTAAACTTGCTTCAAGATTGATTTTAGTCTTCTTCCTATAGATTTGAAATTCATCTGTTGAGACCTCTGTGAATGAAGGAGAGTCTTCTTTCCTTTCTATTTTATCTGTTTGTCTCTGAGGTGTGATGGTCTATGAAGTGGTCATAGACATAAGCTACTCTTAATATTTGGTCTTTCTGTTTGCACATAGGGAGTGTTCTTCTATTTTATCCTTAACTCATAAATAATGTTGAATGGTTCATATGACCAAGTAAATCTTAGAGGAAAATTCATCTGTTTTAAGAGAATGTCTGCTTCTTCACCTGTTGCTTTGTTGTTGCAAATAAACAATCCTATCTAAGTTTTAATTCTGAATTGAGATTTCTTCTTGGCTGCTACAAAGTGGATTTCATCTAAATTAATCATGTATTCCAATGAAAAAATCCTCATTGGGAGGTATTTAGGCAACTTGTATGGTGGCAGCTCACATCCATACACCCTTATTTTTGTGTAATTTTGGTATAAATACCAGTCACTTGTCTTGGCTTGATCATTTAGATGTAAAACCTATTGAATTTCCTCACTAACCTTGGGTTATGTACTTCTGCTCAGTAAACAAGTAGCTAGATAAATGAATTGATCAATAAAATCTTTTAAACTGTACTCCATTGAGTTATTTCTCAGCAATGAAGTCCAAAAGATGACTGAGTGTGGTATTCCTTGTTCATTCCACTTATGGAGTGCAAATGGAAACATGTCTGCTTGATAGAATATGAACATATAAACCAAAATGGAAGCATACTTGAACATTCCATCAGTTTGAAACTTAAGGAATTGTTCATGAATGTTGTCATCCAATAATTGACTGAAATTAAAATTCATGGAAGCCTTTTCTTCTGTAGAGAAAATGGACAGGAAACCTAAAATAGGTTCATCTACACATTCATCATAATAGTATCCTAATAAACATGAGAGCATGGAGACAATCTAATCAGCCTTCTCTGGAAAAATAGAAGAGGGGTATGGTGGATTTTTCTTAGGCAGTTAGGCATCTTCAGGGAGGAAAATTTCAAAAAATTTAGCTCTCTGGGGAAAATTTAATTTCTGATATAATTCATTGAGGGCTTCAATAGAGAAAGGGGTGGTGGATTCATTCTGAGGGATCTGCAACATTTTCGTAATGGTCCTAGGGGTAATTGTAAACATAAATTCACCATTGTGGGATACAATGGCTCTTTGGCTCGACAGATAACTAGATTGGCATTTTAGGATGAATTTAGGGAAGTGGTAGGTTTGAGGAAACATGTAGAGGGGTAAATTCGATTCCCGGAGTCCAATTTCGTCACTCTGGTCAAGAAATTATCTTTTATCCAGTAGTACAATTCGAATAAATCAAATTCACACTTAGGCTCTGCAACTTTATAATCTTTGTCTGCCAGGGGGATGTGGTCAAGGTCAATTGGAGGCAGAACCATTGTGTTTTCAGATATGTCAACAATCTTTCCTTTAGGAGCCATTATAGAAAATTAACA
>SNQJ01S0117924.1:1626-13169 GCA_010110895.2 Picea sitchensis
TGAGCGAATGTGTGTTACTACAAGGGAGCGAGTGTGTGGGGGTGGAGTTTTGTGACTTCCACATGCCATCAATTGTATTCAGGCCCTCCTTCTAGTGCCAATTGTTGACGAGCGAAATTGATCGTCCGTCAACTTGAAGAACAAGTCTAGTCCAGGGTTGTCTAAATAAACCAAGTCGTTTGGTGTAACTTGTTTTGACAGGTTTAATGGCTCTGTTAGCCAATCTAAAATCCTAAAAAGAAAATGAAAAGAAAGGAATAACTAAACTAATGCTAACAACTATATGTTATATGTGTACATATGCTCTAATATAACTATTGTAGGTGTATTTAAGCAGAAAATATACAAATCTCACTTATGTACATCATTTACAAATTGCAAATTTTGATCGAAACTTACGAAATCGATGTGAAAATAATTGCTTTTAAGAATCAAATAAATAAAGCACATTTAAATCTTTTATGTTTTCTTTTATAAATCTAACTATTCATGAATTGAATAAACTATGGAACGCAGACGTTCAGGTAGTCAAAAGTTGAACCAAACATTCTGGTTTCATTAATATGTAAATGATTGAATTTGAGAAACATAAATGAGCTAACATGTTGTTAGTTAGTGAGATGTATCCAAGCGTCTGTACGAGTGAAGAACATCCAATTGCCACGCCCAAGAGAAAAATTTGCAATAGACTTTATGATTGTTCTAAATAAATTTAAAACATGCATTAGCAGTTGAGGTTTAATGACAGAGGAGGAAACACAAATTGAACCCTATGATCTTATAATTGCACATAATTACATCAAGATAAATCTAAGTGTAACTTATTGCATTTCATCATTCAACTAAAATTCAAAGATAAATCCTATCATTTGAATTGGAGATATGATCACAATATTTATATCTGGAGCAACAAATTATAGGAGATATTTATAACATAAGTATCCCAAACATAATAGATCATTAAGTCTAAAGCTATCAGACCTAGTAATATATTAGGATTAACAAAACATAAATGAAAACATCATTTACAAAAGGCTAAAGCCAAAATGCATATATGTTGCTTCATTAAGTCTTGAAATCACTCGTCCATCTTCTGCCCCTGCCAAGATGATTTCCTTTACAAAATATAGAGTATTTAAAGAGTTTATGAAATCTAAACTTCATATCTTCTAAGATAGGATCAGATCTCAAAAGATCTAAACATTACAAATATAGAGGGCCTAGAGCCACTCATGATCAAAATATATCTTCAAAATTTATGAAAGTTTTCTCCTATTTACAAAATAAACAAAAGGAGATAGCTAATCAACTAAGTCGAGCATGGTCCATCCCATACGATCAGCATCAGATACACCATGTCCTGAAAAAACAAAATGGGAGCAAGTTAAATATTTTATTAACTAACAATTTCTAAATTTTATATGAAAAATGACTTGGCTACATAATCTCTCGATTCTGTAGCCAGTCTTATTATTGGTAACATAAATCCAAATTGATCCCATTTGATTAAAAAAACAACAAAGAAAGCATGACTGTAACAAAAATCAATCTTACCATTTAACTAATAACAAAAAATGGATCACGATATCTAATAATTTATCACGACCTTTACACTGTCAACATTTTTTATTACAATATTGTCTGTCCTTTTTAGAAGCTTCGCTTGTCTTTGTGCATTTGCCTTGAGTTCATGGTTTTCGTTTGCCAACAATTCATTATGAATCGTGAGAGCTTTGATCCTTGCTTGGAGAATGGGGATATCTGTATAGTATTGCTCTATCCAATGCAAGCAGACTTCACAATGCACAGTAGGGGCGATCTGTTGAGGAATCGTATAATTGGGTGCCAAAACATCAACGCTGCCCATTGTCAGCCTTTGATCGAGCTTTATACCAGTAAACCCCTCGCTATATTTTAGACACAGTGGGAGATTATTGACATAATCGAATGGTTGATTAGGATCTAGTTTGGGACAACTCAGATCTTCCTCTGCTAGAAACCTTTCAATCTCGGAGTCTGGATCCTCATGGATCTCGATCGAATCGATCAAGCTCACATGAGGCTTGGATCTATTACGCAAACTCCTTGAAATGAGTCGACCAACCCTCTTATTACGAAACCCTAACATTGTTTGATTATTTTTTTACTGTTTGTGAGGGTTTTTACTGTTGGATTTTATAGTAGGGGTTAGGGCAGACAATCGATTCATGCACATGAGTTTCTATAAACTCAACACTAATACCATGTTTCCCACATAAAAGTTGATCGGGCAATGCCCCTTCAAGAGGATTTTCATCCGAAAATTCTGGCTTGCCACATGAGAAATCAAGACGTTTTTCTATCATAGGCTTATCCATCACAAAGGTTTCTTCAAGAAATGTTGTAACAAAATTATTTCGAGCTAAGAACCCGTCCCAGTCATCACCCAAGGTTTTCAAACGATGAACTGGCAGTATTTTAATTAAACCATGGTGAAAGAGGCTATAGTCGAGGCTCTGCTTCTTGTATCTCTTCGACATTTTGTCAAAACTCCTTAGCAAGTAAAACGACACGTTTAAATGGGAGCCAATAAAATGCATGAGCAATCGCACATGGTAAAAAAAAACTAGTCCATAAAGGCCTTCACAAGTAATAAATTGTTTTAAAATTGTTAACAGACCGTGCCATCTAACCTTGAGCAGGGAGACCGGAATACCTTTGTCACATCAGTCAATCTTTCTGGAGGTAACAAAAAGACTTCAGGGTACTTCGTCAAATTTCGAATTCTTGAACCACTTCTGACCAGTGAGAGGGAGCCATGTTGCTTCACTCAAAAACTCTTCGGTGACCTCCAACTGAATATCACCAACCTTTGCTATGTATCCATCAAATGTTAGGGCAAATTCTTTGGCCACTTACATGTTATACCCCTGGAACTTCTTAATAAACATATCCCAACCCTAGTTTTTCAGATCCTCACTCGCATCATCATGAAGCAACAAAGATTTAGGGCTATTCGGCTCTACTCGGACGACATGGGCCATTATGGGTTTGAACTAATTGTAACAAGGGCGATTCAAATTAACTGTGGGTTCAGATGGTAGTGGTAAGAGGGATAAGTCTGAGCGGATACCGTGAAAACAAAATAAGCAGAGAACTTGTGCGATCATAGCATATACATGGAGGTCTCGGTTATGGGGTTTGAACACTCCTGGTAATGAATGCTCTGAGTACATCACACTACACAAACTCTTAACCCGAAATGAGAGGCCTGTCAACTCCTTCTGACAGCCAAAACAAAGTACAAGATACGGTTCTGGTGTGTTTAATTCCCACGTCATGTAATGGGTATAATCAATTTGCAAAGGTTAGGAATGGGTACGTTTTTACAATCCAAATGAAAATCGATTTTGGTATAATAGTTGATTTACAAAGGATCCAAATAGATAAGATTACAGTCCAAAAGCAAATCAACATAAGTATTTCATCGATATTTGATAATCTTCAGAAAAGAAAAATCATTCAAGTAAGAGACATGAGGCAGATGTAAGCACATTGAACCTTTTAAAACCAAGCATTTGGATAGGTTTAAAATGTGAAATTAAGTTTTAATGCTTGATTCATGCTTTCAGTCATGAATCAAGCATGAAAACGCAAGATAAAAATAAAACAAGAATAATCAAACATCCTTTTTCTAACCAAATAATCACCCCCAAATGGTAGTATTTACAGGATGAGGTGTAGGCAGCTACAAGAAGTGTTGTTTGTCGTTCAAAATAGCAAAAAACTGTAGAGCTACCAACACAACAATATGACAATGCGCTTCAACAAAAGAAAGAAGTTTGTAGTATACCTAGGGAGGTAATATGGGGTACTTAGGGAGGTACCCAATTGGAATGTGGTTCTATATATTCAATATAAGGTGGAATAGGTCCATTATATTATTAAATAAGACCCATTATGGTAGTTTGATATAATAATTGTGAGAAGACTCTCTAGAAGGTTCCTAGGAGATAGAGAGAACTATTTAAAGAAGTGTAAGCAATGTATTGAAGCATAGTGAAGAATATTGTGAATGTATCAAGAAAGGATTGCTTGAGGAGTTTTATCCTTCCATAAGGATTAATATATGATGTTACCCTACATCAAGGGTWTTCTCTATTTCTTGTATTCATTATTGGTGAATGGTTTGGTTATTTCTTGTTGATATTAAGGGTTATTTTTGAAGTATATTTGTAGATCTATTCAGGTACTTAACAATATCACTTTCCTTGGCCAAAGAATGGGTATAATACAAATTTGAAGTCTGTGTGGAGGAGGTACTGAAGGATATAACCAAGGTCCCTAGGAAAGGGTTAGGAAATCCCTTAAGGAGAAGGATGAAGCTGAAACTATAACACAGAAAACCCAAGCAGTTGTCCAGAAACTATACAAAGCAATTCCAGAAGTCCTCGTAGTAGTAGCAGCTGCTATGGAAGAACAAGTGTTAAATATTAGTGACGTCATTAAGGGATTCATAGCATAGATTGATGACTTATAATTCAAGATCATGCTAGGAATGCCACCATAAGTGTGAGAAGGCAAAGAAAGAATGGTGACAACATCAGTTGCCAATATTAAGAAGATAGAAGGAGAATGTGCCAAACTCCGTGAAGAGAGCACGCAGGTTTGGACAAAATGAGTAGAATGTCTTGAGATGAAGGCCGTAGATACCAAGTTAAGAGAAGTGCAGGAACATTAAAAACAAGTGTTAGAAATGGATGCTACACTTCCACCAGCGGAACGTATGTCAACCATTTTTGGATTAGAGGAAATCATACTTGGAAGTGGAGAAGATGAGGAATCAACAAACGATCCTTCAACAACGATTGGGACCACTGGAGGAAGAAGCAATGAGGATAATATGGGAGCTAGCCACTGTGCAGGGAAAGGTCAAACATGCAGCCATTGAAGTAGAAGAGAAACTGAAAAGCTTGAATGTGCAGGGGGGCGAAGTGATCACACAAATAGACGCCATGATAATCAAAGAAGTGGAGGTAACAAAGGCAACCTCCCAAAATTTTGTTGCAGCATGGAAACATAGGAACCAAGTCTATGTGGCTCTCGATGAGCCATAGGTGAGTGTTAGGAGGCCGTTGGATAGGCATTCTTGGAATATAGTTTTGAGAAAAATCCTAAGTACATAAGAAGTGCACATAAGAGGTGCACAAAGGAGAAGAAGAAAGACAAGGAAGTGTGCATCTGAGATGCATCGAGAAGGACAATGCACAATAAGAAGAATAAAACAAAGAATAAATAAACGAGAAGAATAAAGTAGAATAAAGCAAGAGAAGAAAATAGGCGAAAAAGAAGGTGTTGATTAATTGGGTTGGTTGTCATTGATGTCAACCCTTGAAGAAAGTTTGATAGAGAATTCCAGTAGCACAAAGGTTTGGGTAATGGACCGTGGTTTGTTTGATGGATAATGGTATGAGTTTTGATATATTTGCAGGTAAGACTATTCCAAATGGATAGTACATGTCATACCATTTCCGGTGGTATGTGTAACGTCACATAACTCCTCACGGTTAGAGAGTTATGGCCATGTGAAGTTGGAGAAAGGTTTGGGTAATGGACTCGAGTTTGTTTGATGGATAATGGTATGAGTTTTGATATATTTGCAGGTACAATATTCTATATGGATAGTACATGTCATGTCATTTCCGGTGGTATGTGGAACGTCACATAACTCCTCACAGTTACAGAGTTATGGCCATGTGAAGTTTGAGAACCCTCATGAGTCATCTAGAAGCCCAAAAAGGTCAAAGTAGTCAAAGTGGTTTAAGATGGTTAGAAGGTAACCCCTTGAGGTAAAGTGAAGTGATGAGTGTACTATAATTCAAAGTGGATACAAAATAAATTATTTAAATAATAAAGTTAATGAATAAATTACTAAGTGGACAAGTGGTTAGAAGTGGGCTAGCCATAAAATAAGGAAAGTGGTTTAAGATGGTTAGAAGGTAACCCCTTGAGGAAGTTACATAAAATTATAAATAAGATGCAATGGTCTCTCATTTTAATCACACTTGAGCATATTGAATATCTACAAGTGATTGAGGTAACCAAAGGATATCTAAGCTGAAGTTTAGAGGGAAGGTGAAGTAAAGAAGGCCGAAATTCAAGGGAGGATAAATTCTTTTGATGATGCTTTCTAAGGTATGCTATTTACAGGTCATCTCACCATTTTCGCAATAACTTTTTTTATAGAATGAGTCATACTATGAAATTGGGAGGCCGTTGAGGAAAAATCTCCAAGTAGTTGTGATAAAAATTTCAACTTGTGGGTCATTGTATTTTTGAAGAAACGAAAAGAACAGAAGAAGTCATGAAGTCTCATATAATGAAGAAAAAAGAAGAGGCTGAGAATATTGAAGAAGAAGTTGTCACATTGCAAAGTAAAATCATAAATCTCAACAAGAAAGTTGAAGAGATAGAAACATCCACATCAGTTATAGAGAATGAAGAGAAGCACTCTAGGTTGCTAGAAAAGAAGAATAAAGAAAATAGAATGAGTTATGCATAAGTACTCGAAGGAAAGAATCATGGTAAACCAAAATCTAAGAAAAATTATTGAAGATACATCTTCAAGAAGAACATCCATGTTCAATCCACAAACAAGCTTCAATCATGATCATGATCAGTCAAGGCAGAAATTCAAAAGGACTACAACACAAAGAAGATCATTCACTCTCGGGCATGCAAATTTCTTTATGGTCAATGTTTTTATTGTACTAATTTTGGACATAAGGTTGCATATTGTAGGGATTATAAAATAAATGTTCAAGCATGAAATGCCTAGGTGGCCCCACATGCAATTGAATGTTACAAATGTCATAACTATGGACACATAGCTAGTGATTGTAGAAGCATGATCGATACTTCCATGAAAGAGAACACTGATATCAGAAATAAGAAAGTATGGATAAGAAAACACGAAGAACAAGTGAACAAAGACTAGGTCCCAGAGATCGCAAGATTGGCAGTAAAACAAGATGAAGAAAATTCTACAAAGAAAAGGAAAGATGCCAGATACAGAAAGGTTTGGAAAATAACTGAAAGAAAAGAAGGAATAGTAAATGAGGAACAAGTTCAAGAGATTGCACTTTCATGCATTGTAGTGAAATATGAATCCACAGACAGAAACAAAGAAGTCAGAGCTCAGAGAGATGGTGAATCTACCAATGAACATGAAGATGAAGATGAATACACATCATAGTAGGAATTGTTCTGATCCATCCGACTTAGAGACTCCAAGATAATATGAATAATAGATGGGGGGAGTCTATGCGGTAGCTAAGACATACCATAGAACTATCTTTCGAGCATCTTGCAGAGTTTGAGTAGTCAGATTCAGTGCTTTCAGTTAGCAGAAGTACAATATGATAGATTAATCAGGTGTAGTAGTACTTCACGATAGTACAATGACATAAGCATCAAAATTATGGACAATTGTGTAGCAGAGTCTTGGACAGTATGTACATAGATGGATTCCTAAGAACACTTAGCAGGTTTGGAAAGATATCTGATAGTGGATGAGAGAATGGATTCCAAATTAACAGATATTTTTTTTGGACACATACAGTGCATACAATAGTTCACATTTAAAACAGAGTAATGCTCAAAAATAACAATGACAAAAATCCCTACGAGCTGTGGAAAGGAAGTGCAGACAAGACCCTCTACATCAAGGTAACTCAAGTATATCAGAGAAAGGCTAAAGAGGTTTAGAATGGAAGATTGCAAACCAATTACCACTCCTATGCAAACCAATTGCAAGTTAAGCAAAAATGATGATTCAAGGTCTACAGACCAGAGGAAATACATGTCAATGATTGGTAGTTTTCTATATGTGACAACATCCAGATCAGATGTAATGCAAATAGTTGGACAAGTGGCACGATTTCAAGCAACACCAAAGAAATCACATGTATTAGCAGTGAAGAGGATTTTCAGATATCTCAAAGGAACAAAAGAGTTTGGATTATGGTATCCAAAAGGAAAGGATCTATCACTTATTGCCTACACAGATGTAGATTGGACAAGTTGCATTGATGACCGATGAAGCACCATTGGTGCAACATTCTAATTGGGTGAGTGTTTAGTATCATGGCCGAGCAAGAAACAATCATCAATATCCTTATCTACAGTCGAGACAAAGTATATTGCAACAACAAGATGTTGTACACAGGTTCTATGGATGAAACAAACTCTGACAGATATACAGATTGAGTATGATGATCCCATTCCAATATATTGTGATAATACAAGCGTCATCAATATCTCAAAGAACCCAGTGATGCACTCCAAGACAAAGCACATTCCAATAAAGTATCACTTTCTACGGGAACAAGTTGCAGAGAAGAACATTAGAGTTGAATATGTGGGCACAAAAGAACAAGTGGCAGACATATTTACAAAACCGCTTCCAAAAGAAGCCTTTGAGTAGCTTTGCCAGAGACTCGGAGTAATTTCTACTCAAAAATGAATTATTTTGAATGCTTATCTTATATGTCAGTTTTAGGAAGAGTTCAATTAGAGGGAGTTTCCCCAAGGACATTTCAGTTTGGGGGAGAAGCCCCAGATGGAAAGATACCTTTTCCATTGATGACAAAGGGGGAGATATTTATCAGATGCAAAGATAGAATTGCTTGGAGAAAGAGCACACAGGCATGGTTCCAGGGGGAGCGATGGTAATAGGGGGAGCATGAGTGACATGACTTCAATATTGCATCAGAGCTCAATATTACATCAGAGTGTTTCCATCAATGCCAAAGGGGAATATTGTTGATTAATTGGGTTGGTTGTCATTGATGTCAACCCTTGAAGAAATTTCARTAGTGAATTCTGGTAGCACAAAGGTTTGGGTAATGGACCCAAGTTTGTTTGATGGATAGTGGTATGATTTTTGATATATTTTCAGGTAATACTATTCCATATGGATAGTACATGTCATTCCATTTCYGGTGGTATGTGGAACGCCACATAACTCCTCACGGTTAGAGAGTTATGGCCATGTGAAGTTGGAGAAAGGTTTGGGTAATGGACCCAAGTTTGTTAGATGGATAATGGTATGAGTTTTGATATATTTGCAGGTAAGAATATTCTAGATGGATAGTACATGTCATTCCATTTTCGGTGGTATGTGGAATTTCACATAACTCCTCGCGGTTAGAGAGTTATGGCCATGTGAAGTTGGAGAACCCTCATGAGTCATCTAGAAGCCCCAAAAGGTCAAAGTAGTCAAAGTGGGTTAAGATGGCTAGAAGTTAACCCCTTGAGGTAAAGTGAAGTGATGAGTGTACTATAAGTCAAAGTAGATACAAAATAAATTATTTAATGGAGAAATTACTAAGTGGACAAGTGGTTAGAAGTGGGTTAGCCCTAAAATAAGGAAAGTGGTTTAAGATGGTTAGAAGGTAACCCCTTGAGGAAGCTACATAAAAGTATAAATAAGAGGCAAGGGTCTCCAATTTTAATCACATTTAAGCATATTGAATATCTACAAGTGACTGAGGTAACTAAAGGGTATCTAAGCTTAATTTTAGAGGGAAGGTAAAGTAAAGAAGGTCGAAATTCAAGGGAGGATAAATTCTTTTGATGATGTTTTCTAAGGTGTGTTATTTACAGGTCATCTCACCATTTTCACAATAATTTTTTTATAGAATGATTCAGACCATTGAGGAAACATATCCAAGTAGTTGTGATAAAAATTTCAGCTTGTGGGTCGTTATATTTTTGGAGTTATACTCTGTGGAAAATATGGTTTGTGGCTAGTCCTGAAACTAGTCTAAAACATGTGTTTAGGGTAAAAACGTCATAACTTGTTCATAAAATATCCAAATTTAGTAAGACAAAATTTATTGGTTAGAGTACAGTCCATAGTATTTTGTGTACCATTTTCAGATCCATACAACAAATATTGCGTGTGGGGCATGTTCTATAAATTCGCTCTCTAGAGTAAACCATAATTCAACAAGGTATGCCATTTTTGCTAAAACTCCTTTTCTAAAAGGTTCCAAGTAGTGAAATATGGAGGAATTGCATAAAAGACACTGCAAAATATTGTGTACCATTTTCAGATCTTTATTCATTACATGTACATAGTTATGATTATTGCAAGTTAGGGTTGTTGACTAATCCAAAATTAGTCATGTGAGACTAAAGTTAAGTTTGATAAAATGATAGTCTCTTGTTGTTAAAGTTAAGGAAGGTTTTCAAGTATGTGATCATATACACCAGGTCTACTACAGAGTTACAAATCAGATTTGGATGATGAAATTGATGAGAGCTTCTGGTTGAGGTATGTTACAGATAGAGATTGTTACAAATAGAGGTTGAGGAATATGTAATGGTTTATGGTATTTGGTTATGGATAGTGTGATGTATTGCTAGAGAACTTTTGATGGTTATATTGGTATATGTATTTGGTATATGGTTGAGGTACATGTTAGGTACATGGTTGAGACAAGTAGTTGATGAGTTGACACATACATGAGGTGTATAATTGATGATGTTGGTACATCTTGATGAGTCATAGCTTATGTGTATTTGATGTATGATTGGTACATATTTTGTGCATGGTTGATGCACTCGTTGATGGTACAGGTTGGTGCATGGTTGATGCACTTGTTTATGGTACATGATGATTACAGGTTGAGGTACATGTTGGTGCATGGTTGATGCACTTGTTTATGGTACAGGTTGATTGGTACATGTTTACAACAATATATTGTTAAATTATGAGCTTGATTTCTTATGCGGATTAATTCTTTTATTTTCTTCAACACTTTGATTCCAACTTAATACACTTCAACAATACCAAATCATAACAGAATAACAATAACTATGTAGATAAGTAAGCATGCACATCAACAACACATATACCCTGGGGAAACCCTGTACAAGGAGAAAAACCCCAACAAACGATATTCCTTTATTGCATTAATTATGTAAGATCACTTACAAATATCCACAATGAATGTTTTGCTCGTAAAGAGCTTGTCAATATGACTCTGACTTGACAAAGACCTAAGAGACCTTGCTGAAATACACCTCTGATATGTTGCCTCTATTCTATACCACATTGATATGCTACCTCTTTATCACTGATATGCTCCTCTATTGCTTCACCCTTAACCTGCATATCAAAACTGTGTTGAAGAGAGGGGTCGACCTCTATTTATATAGGTTGAAGATGAGAAGAGGAGAGGCTCGAAATAGTAACTTGTTTGCATGCTTTAATCATAACTCAACTTCATACTTTAGTTCGAACTTAGAACTATACTTGAGACTGGTATACTTTAGTTTGAAAATAGAACTAGACTTGAGACTTCAGTTACAACTTAGCATTACACTTTAGTTCGAAAATAGAACTAGACTTGAGACTGGTATACTTTAGTTCAAAAATAGAACTAGACTTAAGACTTCAGTTGCAACTCAACATTACACTTTAGTTCGAAAATAGAACTAGACTTAAGACTTTAGTTACAACTCAACATTACACTTTAGTTCTAAAATAGAACTAG
>SNQJ01S0117924.1:15840-27757 GCA_010110895.2 Picea sitchensis
ATTCAATCATGATCATGATCAGTCGAGGCAGAAATTCAGAAGGACTACACCACAAAGAAGATCATTCACTCCCAGACATGCAAATTTCTTTTATGGTCATTGTTTTTGTACTATTTTTGGGAGCTCCCATCCATAATAAGATGCCATGGTTATCTGCTCTAATCTTGTGTAATGGATGCTTGTTATCTGTTTAAAAATATTTCTCATTGAGTAAGTTATCTTATGAGAAGTTAACAACACAATCACTTAAGAAGAAACAATAATTTTGAGGTAGAAACATAATATCTACACTTAGCCTAGTTGGGGACATTACACATGCCCTCCCCCTTGAAAAAAAACCTTGTCCTAAAGGCTTGAGATGTGGGAATTGTTGTAGTATGGTAGTTGGCTCCCATGTGGCATCCTTAGGTTGTGTATCCTTCCACTATACTAAAAATTCCTTGATTTTTCTCTAATAAAAACAATGCTCACATTGGTCCAAGGTTGCTTGGGGATGAAACCAAATGGAGCCTTCTTCATCCAATTTAGGGAGACTAGTTTGAATCTGACACTTGGTTCCAATAATTTTCTTTAAGCATGAAACATGAAAAACTAGATGGAGATTAGAGTGACTAGGGAGAGCTAACTTGCAAGCCATGGGCCCCACATGCTTGAGGATTGTAGAAGGACCATAAAACTTTGGAGCAAGTTTCTGGCAGTGATTTGTTTTGAGGAATGTTTTCTTGTTAGGTTGGTGATGAAGAAACACCCAATCCCCTTCAACAAAGTGTC
The DNA here is from genome assembly GCA_010110895.2 of Picea sitchensis. Lineage (NCBI taxonomy): Eukaryota > Viridiplantae > Streptophyta > Pinopsida > Pinales > Pinaceae > Picea > Picea sitchensis. Next base: position 16,612 of record SNQJ01S0117924.1, read on the forward strand.
GTTCTAAATGACCTTGATCATCTTGTTGCTGCATGTGATTACGGTCCATGTCGAAATTCTCTTTCATGGTACGTAGAATGACAACTCAAACTATAAGGGTTCTGTCAACATCCAGGATTATGGAGACACTGGGTAGGTAGGGTAATACATAAGGTGTCTTTTGACCATAGACCGCCTCAAAGGGAGTCATGCAAGTAGCACCATTGTAAGATGTGTTGTACCACCATTCAGTGAGTGGTAACCACTAAATCCATTGAGATTGTTGGTCAGATGTGAAACACCTAAAATATGTTTCCAAGCACGTGTTGACAACTTCAGTTTGGCCATCAGTCCGAGGATTATAGGTTGTGATGAGATGCAATTGGGTGCCCTGGAGCTTGAACAATTCTTGCCAAAAGTTTCTTGTGAAAGTTGGATCAGAGTCGAAAATAATAGAGTGTGACATTCCATGGAGTTTGAAATTATTTTCCATGAAAACTTGAGCCACGGTGGATGTTGTGAATGGATGTTGGAGGGAAAAAAATGAGCATATTTGGAAAGGCAATCGATTACAACCATGATGACTGATTTATTGCCAGATTTAGGTAATTCGACAATGAAGTCCATAGAAATAGCAATCCATATAGTAGGTGGAATAAGGAAAGGTTGGAGTGCGCATGGATTTTTGACTATTTCTCCCTTATTGTGTTGGCAAGTATCACATGTGTATGTCCTATTTCATTCCTTCCCATAAAAAATAAGGTTTGATCCTATCATATGTTTTGTGAAAACCTGAATGGACAGTTGTTGGTGAAGCATGAAGTTCAAAGAGCTTAGTGGATTTAAAGTGAGACTGTTTGCTCAAATACAAGAAACCTTTATAATGAAGCTCCTTATTGTGCCAATATTATCCTGGAGATGCATGAGAATCTTGTTGCAGTTGTTGGATCAAGTGAGAAAGTTTGGGATCTTGGAACGATTCCTGGTGAATTTACTTTAACCAATCTACTACAATGAAGGAGAGTGAAAAGAGGGACTTGTCTTCCTCGTATTTCCTTGAAAGAGCATCAACAACCACATTTTCTTTTCCCTTCTTGTAAATGATCTCATAATCATAGCGAAACATTTTGGTCAACAACTTATGTTTCTCAAGTGATGAAACTTTTTGTTCCAAAAAATATTTGAGGCTACGATGTTTAGTTTTTTTGTTCCAAAAAATATTTGAGGCTACGATGTTTAGTTTCAATTTGGAAGAGTTTCAAGAAAGTAAGGACACCAAAGATCCATCACATGGAGAATAGCCAACATTTCCTTTCATAGGTGGATTTTTCCGCGTCTCTTAGAAATTTGTTTGCTAGCGAAGGCCAAAGGTCAATCATATTGCATGATAATGACCCCAATGCCTTTCTCTATGTCACATTCTAAGACAAAGTTTTGTGAAGTCGCCAATGCCAAAATGTGAGTCGCAAGCATTGAGGAGTCGCGCACATAGCCTCTTTCAAAGATTGGAAGGATTGATTAGCAATTGGAGTCCAACTGAAGGCATTCTTTTTAAGAAGAGCAGTGAGTAGGGCTGCAAGTTTTCCATAATTATGAACAAAATTGTGATAATATCTAGTTAAACCGAGGAAACAACTCAAACTTTTAGGAGTTTTGGGATGGGTCCAATCCTTCATGGCTTCTATTTTCTTAGGATCCACGCAGACACCATCCTTACCAATAATATTGCCCATGTATTCTACTTCAAAAGTTCCAAAATCACATTTAGACAGTTTGAGAAAGAGTTGTGTTGAGACAGTAATTGTAAGACTTGATCCACATGGGCCAGATGGGCTTGCCAAGTTTCACTATAAATAAGGATATCATCAAAGAAGACCAATACAAACAAATGGAGTAAAGGGCAAAAGACATTAGTTGTGAGGCTTTGAAAAGTCGAGGACCATGCATTACACAGGATGAAGGGCATGACCAAGAACTCATAATGGCCTTCATGAGTATGAAAGGAGGTTTTGGGAATATCGACCTCCTTCATATGTATCTAGTGGTAGCCCGAACGCAGATCAAGTTTGGTAAAGAATTGGGCACCACTCAATTCATCCAAAAGGTTATCAATGACAAGAATGAGAAATTTATCTTTGATGGTAGTTTTGTTGAGGGCTTGAAAATCGGGGCAGATGTGCCAGATACCTTCTTTCTCGAGTACCATGACAACGAGAGAAGAGTAAGGGATGGTACTAAGATGGATGACACCCACAACTAATAATTATTGAACAATTTTATCAATTTCATTTTTTTGGGCAAATGGGTGATGATAAGGGAAAACATTGGGAGGAAGACTACTAGGGACAAGTGGAATAGAATGATCATGGGGGCCACGGGAAGGTGGGAATCCTTGGGGGTTGTCAAAAATAGAGTGGTGTTTGGAGAGGATAAACTATATGTTGGGATGAATAATGGGTGAGGGGGTCTCAACTACTTGAATGGTATGGAATTGGGAAATAATGCAAGAATGACATTTTTTGAAGAGTTTATCCTTTCTGTGTGAACTGAGAATCTTGGGGGAACCTGATGCAATGCCTTGGAACTGGTACTGTTGTCCACCCTATTGGAAACTCATGGTTAATTCCTTGAATTCCATGGTGATGGGGCCTAGGGTGCATAACCATTCAACACCCATAACAATGTCACAACCGTTCATGTCAATAGCAAACATGTGGGATTTTAGGCTATAATGACCAATTTGCAGGCACACATTTTCACATTGATCTCCACATTTCATGGAACCGCCATTAGCAATCATGATTTGAAAGTTATTGACGACACAAATGTAGCATAAGGTATCTTGAGCAATTCGGTGATGAATAAAATTATGGGTGTTGCCACTATCGACTAGGATAATGACTTTTTGATGCATGATATATAGCCAATTGACTTAAGGGTTTGGGGAGCTAAGATATTTGTGAGAGCATTCAGAGAGATAAGTGGTTCAACTTCTGGTGGATCAAAGGGTGGGATATGATCATCGACCTAGGGAAATGCTTTGAAAAGGAAAACATCACCATACTCTTCTGAAATGTCCTTTGAAATGGCCATAAAAAGATTTTTCTCCTTATATTTGTGCCCTGAAAAATATTATTCATCACAGTTATAACAAAGACTTTTAAGTTGGTGTTTAACCATTTATGCCCGGGTTAATTTTCAGATCTTAAGAAGAGGGGAAGGAGGGGCTGGATTAGTGGGCTGGGAACGAGGAATAAAGGATGGATTTATGATTTGGGAAGAAACTAATTGTTGTGCTTCCTTGGTGCGGTGAGTAGCTTCAAGCCAGGTCTAGGAGCAAGCCACTAGGACACGAGATCGGATGTCATCCTTAAGGCCACTCATAAAGCATTCATGGAAGAAGGTCTCAAACATGCCTTCAGTTCGGAAAACCAATTGCTCAAAAGCAACAATGTATTCTTCCATTGTACTAGAATGTTTAAGCTTGGTCAAATGACCCAAATGATGTGTGTCTATGTCAAAGCATTCATAAAGGTCTACAGTAAACTAGGTCTAAGCAAGATACCCTCTGTGTGAATTCTTACACCATTGCCACCATTACGATTGTCTGGGATCCAAATAAAGGACACTGAAAAGAAGTTTGATCAAGTCATTAATGGTGCTACGCAAGGAGAAATAATGTTCCATTTGAATGACCTAGCTCATGGGGTCTAAGCCATCAAATTTATTCACCTCAACTTTAGGAAGATATAGATCACAGGTAATGGGGTTAGACTGAAAATCCATGGAATGAGATGATTCAACGCCCTCTTGGTGTGAAGGTTGTGCAGAGGAGATAGGAACTTGAGATTGATTAATCATTGTTGTCAATTTTTCCACAACAACAGAGAGGGTGTTCAGTTGGGTGAGTTGGGAATTTATGGTGTCCAGTTGGGTGAGCCAGGAATTTATGGTAGCAATATTTGAAGTAATTTTGGTGATCTCTTTCCTGGTCTACTCATGGGCTTTGTCCAAGGAAGGGATGCGACTGTCAAAGTCTTGGTTGCGGGTGTGAGCCATCTAGGAGAGAAGTGGGTAAGAGTAGGGTGGGTGGGTCCTTACGAAAGGGCACATGAGAGAGTGGGATCACTACAATCATTGCGAAAAGATGACTCGAATGGGATGGGTCCCAAATAAGGGTGTCGAAGAGGTTGGGTGGGTCCACAAAAAAATGGCTTGTGAGAGAGAGGTACCACTACGATAAGTGTGGAGAGAGGAATCAAGTGGGATAGGTCTCAAATAAGGGTGTCAGAGAGGGCTGGTGGGTCCACAAAAAAGGGCTCATGTGAGAGAGTTACCATTATGATTAGTGCAAAGAGAGGGATCTAGTGGGATAGGTCACAAATAAGGGTGCCAGTGGGACCATTGTACTCTTTTTTTTAACTCCCACGAAGTTATACTTTGGTTTGAATAATACTAAAATGACATAATGCCCAAATTCTTAATAGTTAAAATTGTGTAGGAATTTCATGGCATGGATGTAGGAAGCAAAGTTGTGCACACTAGATGTGCAAAAATTCCACTATGTTTCTGTATTGTTATGTGTCGACAACAAGGATTAGAGTTTTGAGGGTTCCTACAGGCAAGGGATTGCCATGTGCTATAGCTCTTTGATATACCAATGGTTTCCAACAGTAGTACTCAATCCAATATCTCAGGGCTCTAACTATGGAGGCTTAACCGTTCCCTTAGTTGTACTACCCAACTACCCAGGTATGTAAGAGTAGTATTCTCAAGTGTTGTTCTCGGTGCCATTATAGAAGCCATGCAGTCGATTGGCTGACCTATAGCTGGCTTCAGGAGAACTATGAGACTCACTATATACCCGAGGCTATATGGGAGTGAATGCCCATGTACAAGCATTGTCTAATGCGGTAATACTCAAAGGGGCACCAATATGGATTACATAGGTTTCCAACTAGGTGAAATAACGTGTTTCGAGTAACCACATGAAACCTTCTGTATTTCTTGCGTGTATTCTTCCCCTATCGCAGTTTTACCTATCAAACGACAAATCATTGTGCTTTAAAGACGTCGACACACATCTCTAGCATAATTTTTCTTTTCTAAAAGTATGCAGAGGAAAATGCCCTGATACCACTTGTAAGGTACCAGAGGGAAACATGCAGAGAATAAATACGATTTTGTTCACAATTGTTATCACAAAGAACAAAACAGTAAGCACAATGACATAATTGATCTAGAAAATGATACCTTTATTATCTCGAGAGCAAAGTTCACTTGCCTCTTCAAGGGGGCAACCTCCAACAGAGCAAAGTTCAATTACAAAATGAATTCACAAGACAAACCTTTTCCATGATTTCTACCCCTAATTTTACCATTTTTATCTTATAGAGAACATTCTAGAGGCATAACTTTTTAGTGAGTCCTCTTACATTATACATGTTCACATTATTACATAGGCCTTATTTACTAATGCCGACCTTTATGACATAACACAACATATTATTCTATCTACTTGAGGGGTTAGGGAGGTTAGGACCCAAAAATATATGAACACGTGATTTGGAAATATGAATGTATTGGGGAATTTGGAGGAGATTCCCCTATTGTGTAACTCATCTCTCTTGTTTATTTTGGAGTTGTGCTCCACACTCACATCTTCTGTCATCATGTGTACTTGGTTTATCATGTTATTTTAAGTATTTGGTACATAACAAATTGCACCATGTAAGAATTCATGTAGTTTCCATGTGTCAAGCACATGGGCTACTTGTACTAACATATGTGGGTCATGTGCTAGCTATAACATTGTTGATTAGACAATTCAGGCTAGCCTTAACACAATGATGAACAAATTGTTACTAAGAAGCTTACATAATGTTAACATTGGGTAGTTTGGTTGTTGCACTATTATCATATAACCTCTCATTGTGTAAATGCAATACTGTTTATCATAGTCATAGATGCTAAGGCAAACCTTCTGCATTATGCAAGAACTAGAACTCAGACTAGCACTTAATTCACATGCCATCTAAATTTAGGCTTTGTTTTAATTAGTGGCCCATCCTTATGATTGCTCCTTTAGACCTACATCGATCAAATGAAATCTTGCGAGGTGCTTCTATACATCCATCTTAGATAAATACACACATATACACTAATACTATCACATGAGGGTTTCTCTTGGTTGAGTCACGTGTTCTTAAGGGTTTGTCGATGTAAAGTCTGAAAGGAAACATGAGATGGAGAGTAGACATTATTACAAAAACCAAAATTGTGCTTGAGTGCTCTCTTAAACAATGAAACATAATACATATAAATACACAAAGCTTTGTCTCAAGATAGACAAACTACCTTTATCACACAATCTACTTGGTTGAGCAAATACCTCAACTTCACACCAATCTAAGAAGCATCTAGTTGGAGAGAATCTCTCAAATCCAACTAGTTCCAACAACTTCTCAAAAACTAGGAAACACACTCTACGTAGATACCAAATCTACCTAATCATGACCAATAATAATAATAAGTATAAATATGATCACACCTATTTTTCCCAAATAAAAATTAACTCAAAATTATATTCAAATATAATTTTGATCACACCTAAAACAACAAGTGGAAGTTACATATTCCAACAAAGTCTTCAATTTCTACACTTATTCACCTCCAATATTATATAATATATCCTTTATACACATTCTAATCATACTATTCTAACTTTATTACTAGTCAAAGCCTCTACACAATATGGAAAGCTTGCAATTGTAATAATCTATAATCGTTCAGAAGGGGATCATCATATAACAATTATGTTATATCGTAAATTTGATAAAAATTACATGACTTCATTACTTTAAACAATAGTCATTCTCACCATTTCAATTTTGGAATATTTTTTAAAAACAATTTATTCAAATTTACATTTATTATGGTAAATTAGATAAAAATTACTTAAAACAATAATCATTCTCACTATTTCAACTTTGGAATATTTTTTAAAAATAATTTATTCCATTTTTTTTTAATGATGTTTCTCTATTTCTTCACATTTCTTGGCCATTTTTATTTTTAATTATTAATGTTTAAAAATATTTGATAGTTTATTAAACTTCTACCCACATTAAAGTATATTCTAAATATATGGTCATACGAAGGTCTTCACTTGACATAACACCAATAAAACTATGGAAGATGCAATACTAATTATTTCTAAATTGGGTTCATGACATGTCAATGTCAACCCTTGGATTTGTATATGTAAGTCAAGTTGGATGGAAAGTGACTTCTTAATTTTTCCTTTGAGAAGTGACTTCTCTGATTACTTCACCAAAGTTGGAGTGACTAGTAGTTATCGTGGACCAAACAAACAAACTAACTTTTGCTTTTCAATTTCCAATTTTTAAAATTTAACTCCAAAATGATATTTTGACTAAAAGTACACATTGACTAATTTTGAATGGCCACAATCGTTTTCATACAGGATGGCATGTCCTCCACCTTCATTGTTGTATTGAAGGTTTGTGGAATTTTCTTTTCCCGAAGAATGATGATGGGAAATATTGTGGTAAAGGGGTTTGTTGGGGTGATGTTCTTTGTATATGGTTTGTCTAGAGTTTTTGTTATAATAAATGTTTGGTTTGAAATCTAGTATGATATAGAGTTTTTTTTTTTTTTTTTTGTCAAATTTGAATGGAGGATTCGTGCCTTATCTTCTTTCTTCATAGGAAACATGAGTTTGTTTTTTTTTTGTCAAATTTGAATGGAGGATTCGTGCCTTATCATAAAGTTATTTTACTATTGAGTAAAAAAGATACTTTATTATTAATAATGAGTGAATCTACTATAGTATATAAACAATAAATTAGATGTACAGTTTATAGTAATAATCTATTTTTAATAGTGTATGAGACTTTTTTGTTTGGTGTATGAGACCCCTTGTTTGTGGGATAAAGAATTCTCTTCCTGGAATGATTTGACTGCTAAAGTTTATGGAGGTATACATACCCTATCTCCCTGGATTTGAACTTGTGACCTCCAAAAAAAACACAAACACACAAATATATAGAAATATAAAGTGAAACACATAATTTTCCACAATATTATTAATTGAAAAAATAAATTTATATTTAATTAATTTGGTTAATTATAAATAATATTATTTTTATTTAAGATCACAATTAAATCATAATTTTTTACAATTTTTTAAATAAAATAAAAACCATAAATCAAAATATCAAAACTCCTCTAACCATTAATAAATCAAAATATATAATTTTTAATTAATTGTAAATCCCAAATAATATCATTTTTATTTAATATCATAATTAAATTATTAAATTTTATAATTTTTTAACAAAATAGAAATCATATCAAAACTCTCCAATCACTAATAAACCAAAATATATAATTTTTAATTAGTATATTATCATATTAAAATACATTTTTATAATTATTACATTTTATAAATTAATATAAAATATCAAAATCAAAATATGTTGTTAATCTTGTCATACTAAATTGTAAAGTCAAATGGTGATTTGTTTTAACTTACCACATTCTTCTTTGACTATTGAATTCAACATAAGATAGCCACTAATAAACCAAATTATATAATTTTTACTTATGAGTCCTTGTCGTAGGCATAAAGGGACTATAGCGATCGATAAATCGTTGACCTGGCATTAGCTTGTGCGTTGACCATAAATATTTCTCTATTGTCTATTGTTGGAACAAGGGAAGTGAAAATATCGATTTTTGTATAATAAAAAGTATCATGTTTGTCAAGATCTGATCGGACAACGGATTGGAGGTCTTATTGCCGCCTTCGTTATTCCCAATGTAAAATATGTTTGCATTTCCAAAGTATTTGGTAATATATGGTCTTTTTGAATCATAAATTTTGTTATGCATTCGTGGAACGTGGATTAATGCTAGCATTAGTTCGAATGTTTCCCTTAGCATTTTCTGATGGGTGGAATACATTCTCCACGATATTGATATGTCTGATTTTTTCTTTATTGTTGTGTGCTTCGAGAGAACAGTCCTGCCACGCTGCATCTTTTCTTAAATGCTTGCACATGCCTACGCCCTTCGATGGTCCTTACTGTCTTAACTGTTTACCTAAGAGCTCTGTCGGTCTTAAATGTTTATTGTATAGATGCCTTGCAATACAGTTTTGTTCATGCCCGACATCCATGCTCATGTGCTCCATCCTTGTTCGATGTTTCGTTCCATGATTTTAGTTCTTGTTTGATTCAACTTTGCAAAGTTGAGGTCCTTCACTTGCAGTTCGAGCTCTTCGTGGTTGTTCACTGGTTTGTTGTTCTTCAACTTTGCAAGTTGTTGGACCTGTTGTTGTGGTTTGCATTTTTTTTGGCACTGAGGTCTTCTCATCCTTTGTTGACAGGTAAGTTTCCCTGTTCTTGTTGATTTTCAATATTTTGTTCCAGACCATTTTTGTATGTGCTCTTATTTTATGTTCCCGGAAACAATGTGTCTTCATATGGCGGATGTCGTGTCCATAGTTTTTCCGAAAATTGCAATGCAGAGGGCTTTACGAAAAGTATTTGGGAGCTATCAGAAGAGGGAACCATCTTGCGGGGTGTAGACGCAATGTATGCTTCTACTCTGTGGGCCGGAAAACTGCGTCTGAATGTTTTCTTTCTACTAAGTTAAGTTATGGTTTTATTTTTTTGCGGTCTTTCTTCTATTTGGTTCAATTTACAGTGTCGGTATGTTTTCTTCTCATCTGCTATGGGAACTAGGGGGGATTGAAGTTGAGAAGAAGAAGGTTTAAAGATACATACAGGGATTGGTGCGCTATTTTGATTTTCTTTTTTATTTTGCTAGTTTTTATTTTTTGCCTGTGCTTTTCTCTGTTTTGATAGAAACTTAAAGTATCTAGCAAACAACTTCAAAATGACAGTTGAAAAGATGAAAGAGATAATAGATGTTGAGTCGTATGAAAAAGATACACAGTCCATTGTACATGACAGTTACATTGATGTGGTTTTGCATAGGAATGGCCTTTTTAGATTGGATGCATTCTCGTATACTGTTGGGGATTGCCTTTTCGATACATTCTAGGTTCTATTGCATTTCCGGTATTCGTCAACTGATTTGCGCAATGGATTGATAGAATATTTCTTGGCCTATTTTAAAAATGGCGATGTTGAGGCTTTGCAGTCCTATGAATACGAACTGGAATCTGATTTTCTTCGGCAGTTGCATGGAACACATGATGTGGCTACGTATTTTTCAAAGATGCGGTTGTCTGTATCTCCAGTTCTGCCTGCACATCAGAGGGGACTTTGGGGAGATACATTTTGAATTCGGTGGTTGTCTAACTGGCTGAATATATCAGTTGGCATATGGTCATTGACAAGAAAAACAAGATATCTACTATTCAACAAAACTGCATCTAACAATCCATATTGAATCTTGTTCCATGATGTCGATGCCCTCAGTGGCCATTATGAACCAATGTTGTACAAAAAAATGTCCATATGCAATATAAAAGGTCCTTGTATCTACTTGTCTATTATTTGCAAAGACCTTCAATCGCAATGGAAACCGATTTTGGATGGCATAGATTGCTATGGTTTATAGCTAGCAACAAAGGTTGTGTCTAGCTGTGGAGATAGTCTGTTTAATGCAATTTGTTGTTTGGTAGCAGCCGAGTTCGATGTTCAGTCGCTGCATCTTTACACTGTACAGTCCTTCTGCAATGCGATTATAGGCGGTAGCGAACAGGCTTTTAGGTGCTTGCATCAGTACCTTTGCCCATATCTCGTGGAAAATATGTCGGCAGTTGGAAGTTGGCAGGAATACCTTGTGAACATGGCGCTTCCATATGAAAAAGGGAATATGGAGGGTTGCAGATTCTGTTTGCAATGGTTGTCTACGTTTTTTTTTTTAAATAAAAAAGGGGTAGTTCCTGCTATATTATAATATCTCAAAACTTTGACAAAATGAACAGAGTCATGGCACCGTCACCAAAAAATGCTGCCGGTAACCGAAAACCAGCATAGGTGGGAGGTAACTATCAGTTATACAGTAATACAACTATGATAAAAGAGACATCTATCCTGCCCTGAGGAAACCAGGACAGATGCCTAGAGTCCAGATAAACTTAAAGCATTTGCACAGTAAAACTAAAAAC
>SNQJ01S0117924.1:27767-51091 GCA_010110895.2 Picea sitchensis
TCCGGGAGGATCCAAGGGAAGAGCAACTGGATCAACAATCGTAGGAGGGGAAGAAGGGTGCCTGGGCGAAGCTATGATCTGTGGAAGGGTAGCAGAGAAAAGTGGAGAGCTATCTGAAGGAAGTTGTGTCGGAATTTCCGGGAAGGTGGATGGGTCTGTAGCCTTATTATAGATCCAAGGAAAGCTATGAAAAATGGCTTTTTCAGCTTCAGTAAGAGTCAAGTAAAGTGAATGACAGGATTGGATAACTTTGAACAGCGGAGAATCAGATTGTCCAATAGATGAAAATGGGATAGAATAGGGAGGCACCTCTAAATGTTCCAGTGAGGGATCCGAGTCCATATATTCTGGAGGGTTGAGGAGTAACTCACTTTCTTCTGAATAGTCTGATGTAGTCTTACCCGGACAGGTGCGGCGAAGGTGGCCCGTTTCTCGACAGATGTTGCACCGAAATGGGATCCCGAGGTAGTCCAGGGGCTGATTTAGCTTTCGTCCTCTCCAAGAAATCTCTAAGGTTTCTGGTAAACCTGTAGCTGTGTCCAATTCCACCAGGACTTTTCCCACTTTCCTCATGGGACTGTCCATGGAACTAGTGTCAAGTGTGATGAACTTCCCAAGTGAGTCACCAATCGCTCTGAAGGCCTCTTCGTTCCAAAAGTAAAGGGGAAGACCCGGAAGTAAAACCCATAAGTGTCTAAGCTGGAAATGATCTGTGTCAGGGTTAAAAGTCATCCTCCAGCGCTTCAGCATGAGACTGCTGCCGTCAAAAACCCAAAAAGTAGAGAGAAGTCGAGAAGCGTCTTCAGGATTCCTGCAGTGAAAACCGAGCCAGCCTCTCTTGAGGTAAAGAGTTTCTGGAGCATATCCTAAAAGAGGCACCCAGTGTGTGCTTATCCAGTCCTCCAGCTTCTGTGTGCAAAGGCTCTTGTAGGATATTCGGCCCACCAGAGAGCATGTGGACATTCTGCAAAGGTTTTCAAAACCTACTCCATCCCCCAGCACCAGTCGGGAGATCTTTTTTTTTGCCTTCCATACCTTACGGCCTATGGGAGCTCTTTGTTTAGTGTGTGTGACTTGGGGTTTGCCTTGTACAGTGGGATGTGTGGGTGAGGAAAAGGCCGGAGCGAAAAGTACTCCAGGAGAAGGCAAGAAATTGATCTGGGCTTTTGTTGGAGGAGTATAGGGTTCGCTAGATAGGGGGTTCTTGGAGGGAAAGGGCGGAATCCTGGCTGCAAGAGTATCCACTTTGTCAAAAAGGCCTTCCCGTGCCCAGATGGTCTCATCTGATGGGTGCATCAGCTGGTTGGTCCGTGAATCCATAAGGACAGACAGTGAGGTCCACCTCCTTTCCACTTGGATGGGTGACAGCAAAGATTCAGACCAAAGGGAAGGGGTCAGAAAAGGAGGCCAGATGGATCTCGAAAATGGCTCTGTCAGACTGTAAAGTCAGTGTGGAGGAAAGGAAACAATTAGCCGACTGGGAGAGGGATTGTATACCGGATCCAGACTGACAGACTAAAGATGTATTGGACTAGGCGACAGCTAAAGTGAAAAAGTTCCGGTCCTAGTTGCTATCAAGCCATCAGGTTTAAAAAGACTTACTAACTGCAGGGAGAAGGCAAAACAATCGGTTATGGGTGTGCTTTGATGCGGTCCGATGCTCTGTTAAGTTTAGAGTTGCGAGGAGTGCCTGTTCCGATGCTTCTGTTCAGCAGTGAAATCAATAAAAAAGTAGAGGAGTACAAGTGGCCGACAGGGAAAAGGGTAACCCGGAATCAGGCCAGTGACTATAAGTAACGGACAAGGGAACTCTGATCAAGTCGACAGCTATCTGTCTGGCCGGGTAGACAATGATAAGGCAAAGGAAACTAGTGGCCGACAGAGGGAGAGGGTATACCGGAACAGGCCAGAGACTAATGGATTAAAAGTGAAAAGGACAAAAGAAACTCTGGTCATAGCGACAGCTAAAGGAGAATGGAACCGATCATAGAAAAATTCTAGCCAAAGAGGGACAATATTCGAAATACTTACTACCGGGAGAAGACGAAACAGTCAGGTAAGTTGCTGTGATGCGGTCAGGAACTCAGATTAGGAAAGTGTCGAGTTGATCACCATAGCTATTACCATAGCTATCATGCCTGTAGGAAGTATCGATGCCAGGATCTATGGCAGTCTGATTTGCCATGGTTGAAATTCCCCTTCCCGCCCACTTCTTGAAGCGCTAAACCTTTTCTTGAATCATTCCCTGATTTGTTTTATCAAATTCTTCTTTTCCTATTAAATTGAACATAAAATAAACATTAATAAACCAAAATATATAATTTTTAATTATATAATTATTATATTAAAATATATTTTTACAATCATCACATTTTATAAATGTTAAATATCAAAATTANTTATCAAATTCTTCTTTTCCTATTAAATTGAACATAAAATAAACATTAATAAACCAAAATATATAATTTTTAATTATATAATTATTATATTAAAATATATTTTTACAATCATCACATTTTATAAATGTTAAATATCAAAATTAAAGGATTTAAAAGATGTTGTTAACCTCGTCATACTATACTAAATTGTAAGGTCAAATGGTAATTTGTTTTAAGTTACCAAATTCTTCTTTGACTATTGAATTCATAATATATAATTTTTAATTATATACTTATTATATTAAAATATATTTTTACAATCATCACATTTTATAAATGTTAAATATCAAAATTAAAAGATTTAAAAGATGTTGTTAATCTTGTCATACTATACTAAATTATAAGGTCAAATGGTGATTTGTTTTAACTTACCAAATTCTTCTTTGACTATTGAATTCAATATAAGATAGATAGTGAATGTTTCATCTTTATTATTTTTTTTCTCGGTGGAAAGCATTATCAATTTTATCGATGCCAGGATCTATGGCAGTCTGATTTGCCATGGTTGAAATTCCCCTTCCCGCCCACTTCTTGAAGCGCTAAACCTTTTCTTGAATCATTCTGATTTGTTTTATCAAATTTTCTTTGCCTATTAAATGAACATAAAATAAACATTATCAACCTAAAATATATAATTTTAATTATATAATTATTACATTAAAATATATTTTACAATCACATTTTATAAAATGTTAAATATCAAAAATTAAAGGATTTAAAAAGATGTTGTTAACCTCGTCATACTATACTAAATTGTAAGGTCAAATGGTAATTTGTTTTAAGTTACCAAATTCTTCTTTGACTATTGAATTCATAATATATATAATTTTTAATTATATACTCTATTATATTAAAATATATTTTACACCATCACATTTTATAAATGTTAACATCAAAATTAAAAGATTTAAAAGATGTTGTTAATCTTGTCATACTATACTAAATTATAAGGTCAAATGGTGATTTGTTTTAACTTACCAAATTCTTCTTTGACTATTGAATTCAATATAAGATAGATAGTGAATGTTTCATCTTTATTATTTTTTTTCTCGGTGGAAAGCATTATCAATTTTTTTTTTTTTTAAGGACTATTGAATTCAACGTAAGATTAAGATAGACACTGAATGTTTTGCCATTATTTTTATTTTTCTTCATGGAAAATATTATTAAATTTTAAATAAAAGTTGGCAATTGTATGCTTTGTTAGGTTGAATTGATTTTTGTTTTCGAAATGGAATAAAGTTTTAAGTATATTTCATTAAATTTAAATCAACAAATTGTCATTAAAAAAGGCAAATTGTTAATTAGTTATGTACTGCACTGTTCTTTTATGTAACACACTTGAATTCTTTTAAGTCTTAGTGGAAAAGGCTAGACTTATGTTAGTTATTAAAGGCTAAACATTAACATCAAGTGATTTCACGTAGGAAGAATCTTTACTTCATTGTATAATGCATTAAAGTTAATTTTGATGGATTTCTTTTATTGTTTCAAATTATTTAAAATTATTTAAATCATACTTCTTCATTATTTTTTGGTAGATAATTATATATCAAATTATTTGAATCATACTTTTTTTTTATCTTTTGGTAGATAATTATCTATAAGGGAGCACATGATGGAATGAACAACTCCTTAATCATGAATATATCTATATGAACATCATATTTTAATAAATATATTTATCAAAATAATAAATTCTATTTTTAATAATATATTTTTTTGGTAGATAATTATATATCAAATTACTTGAATCATACTTTATTTTTTATTTTTTGGTAGATAATTATCTATAAGGAAGCACATGATGGAATGAACAACTCCTTAATCATGAATATATCTATATGAACATCATATTTTAATAAATATATTTATCAAAATAATAAATTCTATTTATTTTTTATAAATCATAATTACAATGTTCACTCGTTTTTTATTAAAAAAAATCCTTATTTTTAAACATATTTCATATATATGAAGGCCAAAATTTTTGTGAGCAAGTTGAAGGGAGCGACTTCAGGATTTCTGGCGCTGTAGGTTTCAGAGTCGAGCTCGATATCCAGTCTTGTGGGCTCTGTGGCTAGGTCTCACTAGCCGCATCCCTGGCCTCCTTGGAGAAGCGCGGGTAAAGACCCTTCCAGGGCGAGCGAGCAAGGATGTGTTGAGGGTTGGAGGACGACGACGACGGAGGATTCGTGCCCAACGAGAGTTTTCCATTGCGTCATGTGGACGTGTGATCCTTCTTCGGTGGCTTCGGATGTTCTATTGCGACATTTGGGGGCCGAGGCGACGTTTAAGGGGTTGTTGTTTCAGAAACCTTCTCTGAGCCTGCGTCTGCCTGTTGATGAGGCTCCGTTTACTTTTTCGGGCAGCTTTCGTGTTATCGAGGGCTCGATTCTGGGTGCTCATTGTTGATTAGCGACAGAGTTTAGCGGTGGAGGTGGCTTCGAGGTTTTGTTGCGGCCGGTTTCCTATTTGCTCTTCGGTTTTTTGGACCCTCTTGTCTTCTTCCTCCTTGGCTTGAATAGGTTATGGACCAGAGCTTTGAGGTCCACACTGGGGGCGCAAGATGTTTTGGTTAACACTTTGAGGTCCTTTGGGGGCGAGCGGTCTTGGGTAAACACTTCGAGGTCCTTTGGGGGCGTGCGGCTTCTAGTTTAGCTTCTTTTCTAGTTTTTGTTGGGGTTTTTAGCCCCATTTTTGTATCTCCTTTTACAACCTACATGCTAAATTTTGGTGACTTTCTGGGGATGTATGTGATTTTGTTTATGAGCATGGTCTATGGACTAGTACTGCTATGAACATTTGTGGGGTCATGAAGATGTAAAAAATTATATTTTTATTAATATAATTGAGCTAATTTTCTACTGGAAAAAAAACTATATTGTTGAAAGCTCTTTTTTATAATCCCATTAATGAATCCTTTTATAATCTAGAGAATCTAAAATCACTTTTCACTCATATCTCTTTTTAATCCCATTGATGAGCTCTTCTATAATCTCCAAAATCTGAAATGACCTTTATGTAATTATTTTTTTTCTTCTAAATTTAAAGCTTTATATAAATGTTTACTTTCATAGTTCAATATATTTTAATAAAATTATTTATTTTTATTATAGTTGTTATTTTATAAATAGAGAATTCAATTAAACTTAAAAAACAAAAATTAAAAAAATTAAGATGGAAATTTGTGGATGTTATAGGAAAATAGAAGGGTAAAGCTCTCCTTTGTGGCTAGGGTTTACCCTAGTCATCACCATTAATTGCAAATTCGTTACCACCATCGTTGAAGTTGTGTTGATCAGAGCTGGAACAAAGTTGTCTTCTCTTGTTGGATCTTTCAAGGGTGCAGGGTCTTAGATCAACAGAGTCTGAAGTAGAATCATTTAGAACTTTTGAAGCCAATTGCCACCTCTAGTTGAAGTCGAGTTGTTCGTCCAAGATGGGAGATCCAACATCTCGAAAATGGAGGCTTTTTGCTCTTTGGTTTGGTCTTTGAACCCAAATAAAAGAAATCAACCCAAACAAAGGAGATTTGTAAAACGATTAGAAGCCATCCCTCAGTTAGATCTCATGTCTCTCGAATCAAGAAGGAAAGCCCTCAGTTTTTTTTAGCGTGCTTTGATTGGAAATTTTATAGGCCTCTAGCCTACTCCAAAAGCTATGGAAACTTGGGTGGTTGAGTAACGGTCCCCCAAGATTAAAGGACATGTATTGTCTTTTGCTTATGGTCGAGGCTATTGTGTTTTTCTTTTTCTCAATAAAGAAGACTGAGATTTGATCTTTCGCTCGGGTCCATATTTCATGGGATCCATGGGAATGTATCTATCTTTGTGGCCCCTAGACTTCAATCCAAAAGAGGAAATTACAGTAGCCCCCATGTGGATTAGATTGTCTCATCTCCCTCTAATTTTATGGGATGATTGTATTCTTAGAGATATTGGAAATAAATTGGGTAGATTCATTGAACGAGCAGAACCAAAGGGAAATTTGTTTTGTGTGTGAGAATATGCATGGATGCGGATTTGGAGAAGGGACTCTTGGAGGCTTTGCAAATCAACATAGATGGGTGGAGCCATCATCATATGCTAGATTATGAACATATTGCATTTAAGTGCAATATTTGTCTTGTTCATGGACATTTTTGCCAAAAGCTCCCCAAAATCCCAAGAGGAGTAGCCTCCCTTAAAGCAACAATGAATAAAAGAACTTGAGTTCAAGATGGTCTTAAGCAGGGGAAGAAATTCTCAACGTAAGGGGCCACCATAGTCAAAGCTACTCCAAGAGGGTATGCCAACATCAATAAATAATTAATTTGAAGTTCTTGGGAATCTAGTTGGTTTAGTAAATTGAGAAGACATGGAGAAGGAAGCTGAAAAGGAAGAGGAACCGACAATAGAATCCAACTCTAGATCAACACATCCTAATAATGACACACATCCATTCCTTGAGGATCCAGAGACCAATGCTCTAGCAAAAGAAAAGGAAGGAGAGGAGGAAGAAGAGGAAAGAGAGGGAACAAAGGAGGAAGAAGGGGAAACATATCAGAAAGAGGAAAAAGAAGTAGAGGCAGAAGCAAAGGTTCACTATGAATATTCTAAATTCTTTGCTGAAATCCTAAAGAATGCTCCAAATCCCTCCCCTCCTCTCACAAGGGGAAGGAAATAGAATTGAGATCAGATAACTTGCGAGGTAGAAAAGAATATCCTCTTGGGATGTCATTCATTTCTAGACTTTTCAATGATTAAGGAAAGGATTACAACTAGCAATTGATAACTATGCTCTATTTTTGCATTCTTCTTTATAATCAATCCGTAAGAATCTGTCTTTGTACTTAGGAATTTGGTATGAAAACTCTGTAGGAAAATTCATCTTCTCTCCTCCCATTGCTTTGAAGAAAGAAGGAGGAAATATCTGCAAAAACTTACAAGATCGACAAGATTCTCAATCAATATTATTTAGTTTCTCAATCAATATTATTTGTATACTCACTATTAACTACACTACAATTTTTTTATAATAAAATATTTCCCAATTTCAATTAAAAAAATTCAAAAAATCAAAATTTAAATAAATTTTTTTATAATAAAATATTCTTCTTAAGCTTTCTATACTATTTTGAGTTTCTTAAATACATAATAAAATCATCTCTAAAACAAAAATCTTATTATACATCATGAAAATTTTGTTGAAATTAATCTAGATAAACAAAACACAATAAAATATCTTATTATGCATGATGGAAATTTTGTTGAAATTAATGCAGATAACCAAAACACAAAATCACAAACTCTAACCAAAACAAAAATCTTATTATGCATGATGAAAATTTTGTTGAAAATAATCCAGATGAACAAAACACAATAAAATATTTTATTATGCATGATGAAAATTTTGTTGAAATTAATGCAGATGACCAAAAGAGAAGAAAACCACAAACTCAAACCCTAAGGTGCAGAGAGTAAGTTTTGAAAGAAACTATTCATTATCTTCTTGCCAACTAGACCTCATGAGGATGTCAAGCACATGAGGTGTGAGTTGATATGGACATGGCCTTAGTTAGAGATGAATCTTCTTTTGCCTCCACTTATAACAAGATAGATAGGGGCTATTTTCTTTTTTCCAAAATAGAGGTAACTTAAATATTTCATGGATGGACGGATGTGTCAAGAGGCATGCAAATGCGATGGCAGCAAGTCTCGTTGCCATCCCCATCCAAATGAATAAATATCCACGCCGGACCCTAATCCCCGAGTAAACAGAATTGGAATCCGCGATCTTAAGCCGTTATCCCTAGCTCTCATCGCTTAAGTGGCGGTCACAAGGAGGGGCTTCACTTTCCCTCCTTAAGTTCTCCTGCGCCCCTGTTCTTCTCTACAGTCTGCTCTGCGCTTTTCTCTGTTTGAGAGGGATTCTCAGTCCATTTTTCCATTTAATCGTACAAGTAAAGAAGTCGATTGACTGTGGCCGTGAGGATGAAGCCCCCGTAATTCCCCCCCGTGGAATGCTTCGTAACAAGTTCTTCTTTGAGGAATTCTGCCAGGAATCGATCCCGCAGGTAACCTGTTTAAAATTTTGTGGCGCAGAATCGACTCAGAAGCATGGAGGGTGCTGCTGGACCTCACAATGGCCGCAGTGTCGAAGAAGTTTTCAAGGATTTCAAGGGCCGTCGAGCTGGAATGATCAAAGCCCTCACCACTGGTCGAAATTTCATTCCTTTCATGTTTTTTTTTCTTCCCTATTTTTTCTATTCAATTTTCCACAGTTGTGTATGCTTCGAGGTTTTCTGTCCGGGATTTAATGTTTCTGTTATTGGGTATTAGCCTTTATTAATTGTCCTTCTGAAAACTGAATTTTTTTTCGTGGCCTTGCAGTTTTCTGACTAGTTGATTGTTTTTTGTCATTATTTGGGTACAGATGTGGAGTTATTTTACCAGCAATGCGATCCAGGTTGGTTTTTTTTATTTTAACAGGATCTCATATTAGGCTTCTGGGTGGGGTATAACAGTCTCTCTGTGCGTATGGGTAATTTTTATTCATGAGTGGAGATGTAAATACACTTAGATTGCACTTGTGGGCGACTTCAAAGATAAATTATATTTTTTTTTATATCATTAATATTATAGGGGTTGAATCATAGGAGCGGTAAATAATATGCAAATCACGTGCCGAGAAATTTGGTGATTGAGTTTTTACCCATCTTACCAGTTTGTTGAGATTTACCCATACTGGCAACAGTGTTTTTGGGTAATTGTGCTGGGTCCAATTAATACAGGGTTTATCTCGGATGGTGTCCATATTGTAAACGTCTCCAAGTGCATAGGAAATACGATTTGTTTTGTTATTAGAGCTTTTGATGTGTTGCCGAAAAGTTGTTCTTTTTAATAAATCTAGTGATTGTAATGTAATGAATAGTACTTATCCTACCTAATTATAAAATGAGAATCGGATTTATTTTTTAGAGAGCTGCCCCAACTACTCCTTTTGGCGTTAAGGTGTGAAAATATCACATGCTGCCCCTGTTTTCCACATTTGTTTGTATTAGTTTTCATATTCCTGGGTTTCTATAGTGTCTTACTGGTGCAAGAGTCGGAATTCTTTGGTATTCTCTTTAAAGATCACACGCGGCCACTGTTTTCCACATTTGTTTGTATTAGTTTTCATATTCCTGGCTTTCTACAGTGCCTTACTGGTGCAAGAGTCGGAATTCTTTGGTATTCTCGTTTTGTTTGGTCAAGGTGGTTTGAACTGGTTGCTAAGTACGGTAAAACCTATTTTGTTTTCTAGTGAAATGTTATGGTGGTCATCTTCGTATCCAGGTCATGTAAATTTCTACCTTTATTGTCTGGTAAAAGAAAGACTTCTGTTAGGCACAGTGCGATTTATTTGGTTGTTAGGCAGCATGTTTCCCTTAGTTTATAATGTAGATTCTCATTCCTAATTGTTGCATTTATTTAGTGATTAGACAGCATGCTTATCTTAGTCTACCGTGTAGATTCACATCCCTAATCTCTACATCCCTCTGGCCTGGAGAATGTATGTGTGTCTTAACACCTTTTTAAGTTAGATCATAATCTACACGAAACATTCTTCTTTGCCTAGGGTAAAATTTGGCAGTTTATCTTTTTGTATTTTGCTTAACTTTGCATGTATCTGGTTATGTAGTTGCATGTATTTCCACTTTTAGATGATCCATTGATAAGACAAACAGCTAGTCCGTATTGCTATTGGAACGCTAAATTCCTATGTTTGTGGTCTATCCCTTATGGACAGGGGATGCTTGCATCTTTTAGGGTAATCTGTTTATGTTCCAAACCTCTTTCTTCAGATGATGGAATAGTATAACCACAGAGAATGTTGTTTAGTTGGATGGAAAAGTGAATTGTTTGAAAAGTTTTTACACAATTTCTTTTATAGCGCTCTGCAAACATTATATGTAGTAGTGATCTTTGTAAGGTTGCTCTGTAAACTTGAAAATATAAAATTTTTATTCTAGTCTTTTTTAAAAAAAATCTCATAATACAGTAAAATAGATTGTTTTCTACCAATCGGTTGTTTTATCAGCATCAAATGTATATGTAATTTAGGTTATCTTACCATATTCTTATCACTAATCAAGTTTCTGACTCTGCTGATCGAATTAAAAAATGCTTGAATCCTTGTAAATCTTTTGCCCTTCTGTATTTGTTTGACTTTGTGTTCTATTGTTGGAGTAGGCCATACACAACTAGCGGTTTATGAACATATTTACGATTTATTCCGTGCAGAGAAAGAGAATTTGTGTCTGTATGGCCTTCCAATCGAAACATGGGAAGTTAATTTACCTGCTGAAGAAGTGCCACCTGAACTTCCCGAGCCAGCTCTGGGAATTAACTTTGCAAGGGATGGAATGCAAGAAAAAGATTGGCTATCTTTGGTAGCTGTTCACAGTGATGCATGGTTACTTGCAGTGGCATTCTATTTTGGTGCGCGATTTGGATTTGAGAAAAATGACAGGTAGTTTCTTTTACAACTTGGTGATTTTCATTAGTTAGGCAAAATAGTATTTTCAGTGGGTGTTCTACACATCATTTGGCCGTGTTTTATTTACTTTTGTGTAGTTTTGGGAGATTGCGACTGACTATTGTTTCCCCATTGGTACTAAAGAGTTGATTTATAGTGCTGGTTCTCTGAATATCAAATCTGTTTTTCTTGATAATGATGAGGTAAAATATAGTAATTTGTTTTTTTGGTAATTTCAAAATGTCAATGGAAGTACCTTTGGTATTTTTCTGGTGTGAGGTTTGCAAGGTATAAACGGCTCTTAGGGTTCTTTTGAATATGACTCAAATTAAGTGGCTACATGCATTCAAATACTTAGCGTAACATGCCATTCTGTGTTTTTGAATGTTTTACTTTTGCAAGTTTTGGAAAACCATGTGTAATGTTTTAGTGTCTAATAGATAAATCAAAGTCATAGTCTTGCCACGTGTAATAAGTTACTGATACTACAACGTTACATACTAACTAACTTCACCAAATAATGAGATCATGTTACAGTTTAACATTCTATCTATTGAATTCCGTCATTTATTATAAAAATAAGCTTTTGGCAGGATGAGTTAATATACAAATACGATAAGAGTTGCATATAAATACAGAGAGAGGGTAACGTTGGTTAAGCAGCATCGTCAGTCTCAGCTGCTTCTTTAAACAGACTTGTTGAATTTTTCTCCACGAGGGCCTTCTGCTCCTGCTTGATACCATGAAGAATGTTGATCACGGATGTGTTGTTTGACACTCTCTGTTTGAATGGGGCTTGTTAGCAGCCAACTCATCTCCT
This sequence comes from Picea sitchensis, assembly GCA_010110895.2. NCBI lineage: Eukaryota > Viridiplantae > Streptophyta > Pinopsida > Pinales > Pinaceae > Picea > Picea sitchensis. The sequence goes on from SNQJ01S0117924.1 coordinate 39,528, forward strand.
CCTGAGTTGCTCTAATATCCTTTGTCTGGTCCTTTATGTGGAGAATGTTCTTGAGCGTCAACAGCAGCTGCATATATTTATTTTTAATGTTATCCCTGCATTCCTCCAAAGGGATTGTGTTTCCTCTCGGATACCTTTGGTTTGATTGAACATGGCCTTCCTTTTCTTGATGTTTTGGAATGCATATTTCTCATATATCCCCTGCACTCCCCCATAGTGTTTCCTCTCTAATCCCTTTAGTGATAATGATCATGTTCTTCCTTCTACCTGATTTCCTTGGAACCTGCAGCTTTAGTGTGGGCTTGCTCGAGTTCTAGTGCTACCCTTCTCTCTCAGGGGTCAGAACAGCTTGATGGCGGCTCACACAGAACAACTTCAAATAACATCTACAATATTTGGTTAAGTAGTGACAGAGCAGTTTATAGATCTAACCTTACCCACCAAAAATTTCTTGCTCTTTCTCCATTATTTCCTTTGATGCTTAATCATTCCTACCTTCTACTTGTTTTTTTAATGCATGGTGTATTGAAAATCCGGCATCATTTCTTTCTGTAATGTTAGCTTGAGCTTCTTCTGTCGTGGTTTTTGTTTTCCCCGTGCTTTTAGTTTTGACTGATGTATTGAGATAGCTATTATTATTATTGCCATAATGAGAGGGATAACCTGATCCCTTATACTACTCTAGCCAAAGACATTGCATTGCCTTTTCTTAAACAAGTAAAACTTAATTGCCTCATACGTTCAGATTAGATGACTTGGGATGATTGGTAGAAGTCATCTCTTCGGTCTTTTCCTTTGTAAGTAGCTAAGTTTTCTCTTGGGTACCATTTATGTACATTCCCTTTTCTAATTACTCTGTTTAGCTTCTAATGCCGCCCCTTGATAAATTAATAAGCCTGGTAATTCATTGTTGTTTCTTTTCACACGAGTTCTCTCAATGCCATCATATTCATTGATCGGATCATAGCTTTGTCCGTTCAGTTATTGTTATCTAGCTTCTCTTTACATGGTCAATGACCAACGTGGAGGCTCATTCCACTTTAATCATTTGAATTCCCAGGTTTAGACAGTTTCAACTTTCATCCCCAGAGTTAAAACTGAAACCCCGGAATTAAAACTGAAATCCCAAAATTAAAATTGGAAATTGTAGCTTGATTACTTGAGGATTGACCCAAACGTTGGCTATAGTTTAGCATGTCATTATTCTCAGGATCCTAAATTGCTCTCCTCTATTTACCCAGGTTTCCCTTTGCAGCCCCACTGAAATATAGATAAGAGAAACCTGTTGAAATTGATGTTCGTTTGAGGTCCTCTGTATACTAGATTATTGTTATCTTCCCTTCAAAACAGGTGTATGGTAAATTGTGTTTTATCATCCCTGGAATTGCATGGAGTAATTGTAAAGTTATGTATAATTTCTTCTACGTGTACCTACATTAACTGCATTTTCATTGAACTCAAAAGATTTGCAAAATATGTTGTACTATTGCCATTTAAAAATTTCACTGTGCCTTGGGCATATCTATTCCAAGATTCTGTAATAAATTCACTGTCACCCTATAGTGTCATATATCGCTGAGCTTCATTTCAGTTTCTCTCCCAATCATCCTTATTTGCTAGGGAATGTGATTTTTGGTTGCCAAATTCATGCTTCATCTTTAGATTTGAAATGAATGTACTTGTTTGGAAATATCGAGGGAGGCTTACTTTTCTTTTGGTTAGGGAGGTGTGAAATGGATGTGTGAAATGTATCCCAGTGGTAGATTAAACTCGTCTTATATTTGTTGTCTACGGATGTTTAACAGTAGTTAGAGATGGTACAAGATGTGGCACAACAGAAATAGAAAGGGGGAACTGTGATGGTGTTACCAGAAGAAATGGGAAGATGGCAAGACAAAGTAGGAAGCATTAGAAGTTAAAAACTGCGAGAGGAAGAAACACTAGCTGGGCATGAGGAAGCATAGTACTGGCCATATTATTTGAAGCATATATTGTTTGTAACATTGCTAGTTGATTCCACAAAGCCTGTTAATTTGATTTATTGTGTGAGGCTCCTTTAAAACCACTTGTATTTTCAGGTCTTATACCCAATAGGTCATGTCACATTATTCTTCCCAAAAGTGGGTTGGAATTATATCTGTTACTATATGCTCATTTAACCTTGAATATATTGCTTTATTTTACACTCCTGGGCATGTCTTTACTGGTTTGTCTGTGCTAGACAGGAAGTGAAACTGTAAAATTATCTGTGGATATTATTTGTAGGTCTGTTGATATTTGTGCAAGACTATTCTAAAATCATTGGATATTATTTGTAGGTCTGTTGATATTTGTGCAAGACTATTCTAAAATCATTGGTAACTAGAGATGCATGGAAATGCGATGATGTGTATTCCATATGTTGTGCTTGAGCTGTCCCCTGATTGGGAGAACTCGACATGTACATCAAAATGCCTGGTGCTGTTATATGATGTTATTTGGAGATTTCTATTTATCCATGTTTTTCATTTTATGTAGACCTATGAGTTATGAGCTTCTTAGTGTTTCGGAAGGTGCACAGGTCCAGAGTCGCTTGTAGGAATAATAATTCTCATTATGTTTGGTCTGATGTTAACATCTGAACTAAATAGATGTTAATATTAATTTGGGTATTGCCATGAAAGATTTGTTTCCTGTGTTGTTGTGTGTGCTTTGCATTCAAATTTTCATTAAATAAATGCATCATTGAGGCAGATCTGTTTTCTGTTTCTTTTTGATGAGTAAGATTCGGTTATGACAGGAGGCGTCTTTTCAACATGATCAATGAGCTTCCTACTATATTTGAGGTGGTGACGGGAACTGTAAAGAAGCAAACAAAAGAGAAATCAAGTGTGATCAATCACAATGGCAATAAAAGCAAACCTAATGCAAAATTGGTGAGTTTGTGCCATATCAGAAAGGTCTCTGGGTCAGACTGAAGACATGTAGTCATGCTACAATCTATTTTTTAATTGATGCTCTTGGAAATTTTTTACCCAAAGAAGTTTTTCCCTTGGCAATGGATGCCTTCCCGTTTTGATTCTTGGCTACTGTGTTTATCATATTTGCAATGATATCAAACACCTGTATCTAATATTGTTTGTTTTGCCGTACAACAGCGTGTTTCTGAATCACAGACAAAAGTATCAAAGTTACCACCTCCACCTAAGGAAGAGGATGATACACTTGATGAAGAGGATGAGGAGGAACATGGCGATGCACTCTGCGGAGCCTGTGGTGAATATTATGCTTCTGATGAGTTTTGGATCTGTTGTGACATGTGTGAGGTATGGTTCCATGGTAAATGTGTGAAGATTACGCCAGCAAGAGCAGAGCATATTAAGCAGTACAAATGCCCGTCTTGCAGCAGTAGTACCAAACGAGCCCGAGCTTGAGACAGAACGACCGAGCTTGAGACAGAGGCATATACAGTACTGTTTTTGTCTGTATTAGTCTGAGACTGATGTTTCCACATGTTGGCTTCAGGTGCAGCGCCAGTAATTGTGATTCACTTGCAATCAGAAGGCTGTAAATTTGGTTCGATGCAGGTTGGGACATTTGCCCCCGGGAATGCTGTATGCAGCATATGTATAAATATTCAGTTAGCTGTTTTTATTTTTTATTTTTAGGACTGTGGTTCAGTTTCAGAAGATTTTGATCAAAATCAACAAAATTCGCTTGGTAGACTGCTGAAAATGTAGGTAACTATTCCAGCCTTTTTTCTTTTTAAATTGTCCAAAGTTACCGAGTTTAGGATGTTGAATCTTATTTGATATATGGTTAGATCATGATGTTTTTCAATGTTTGAAGATACAGCCATTAGAAGCATGTATGTTTGTGGTGCGTTCTGGTGATTTCCACCATTGTTAGAATGGACTGGTTCTTAGTTTTCTTGATCTTTATAATTTTTAACAGTGTTTTGACATAGCAAACCTGTGGGGCAAGTTTGGGGCTTTTAGGGTATTCTTAACATGTGTATATTTACCTAAGCCCCTCGTGGCATTTATGTTCACTGCGTTTATTTTTATACTTTTAATCTTTTTATACGGTGTTTCTCTTGAAATTTGATGACCATGTAAAATAAGCTGCACTGTCTTGGTTGCATCTTGTCCTCGTTTAATGTGGGAACTGGTTATCAGTTTCCTTGATGTTCTTAATTTTTAACAGTGGTAAGTTTTGACATACTAAACCTCTGGTGCAAGTCTGGTGCTTTTAGGGTATTCGAAACATGTGTATACTCACCTAACCCTCCTGGCACTTATGTTCACTGCGTTTGTTTTGTACTTTTGATCTTATTATACGTTGTTTCTCTTGAAATTTGATGACCATGTAAAATAAGCTGCACTCTGTCTTGGTTGCATCTTGTCCTTGTTTAATGTATTATTCAAATAATTACTGGCAGGTTTTCAAGTATTTTCTTTGTAGCATCTTGTTCTTGTTTAATATTTATTCAAATAATTACATGAAGGTATTCAAATATTTTGATAATATGGACACATGATTATTAGTTACTGGTCTGGAATTTAATCTTTGTGAAGGATGGTAAAAGTATTGTAATCGTTGTTGTTGTAGGAGTTCTGAGAGGATGGTACCATATTGAATAAATTTGCAAAGCGCTCTACAAAAGCGGTCATCCTTCGAACACAATAGGAAGTAGATTAAATTGGCGCAGATCTTTTATCTGTGTATAAAAGAGGTGTAAATAGGTTGTATCTCTCAGAGCCATGATACAAATTAATATTAAAGTTGGAAATCGCTTTGGGACCTGTTGGTTGAAAGTCTATCCTATTTGATTATCAAATCTACGTTGATACTATTTGTGAGAATGTAGACGGAAGTGCCTTGTATTTTTTCTTGCTTTATTATTTAGAATGGTCTAAAACTTGATAACCATGTAGAAGATGTCCCTGCCTTGAAAATTTGAGATGTCCCTGCCTTGAAAATTTGAGATGTCCCTGAATCACACTTATCTGAAAAGAGTCTCGGTTGCATTTTGATTTTATCAAAACCATGTAAAATAATCCAAATTTGAGATGTCCCTGCCTTGAAAATTTGATAACGATGTCAATGAATCACACTTATCTGAAAAGAGTCTCGGTTGCATTTTGATTTTATCAAAGCCATGCAAAATAATCCAAATTTGAGATGTCCCTGCCTTGAAAATTTGATAACGATGTCAATGAATCACGCTTATCTGAAAAGAGTTTCAGTTGCATTTTGATTTTTTCAAAACCATGTAAAATAATCCACTCACTTTTATTTGAGTTGTTCGATCTCGTTATAAGATATTTTCATGATATGGACATGATGATTAATTTCTGGTCCAGAATTGAATATCTGGGCTTCCTTTTGACCTTATTCAAAACCATCTAAAAGAATCTAGGCATTTTGATGAGATGGACATGATTATTAGTTTCTGGCCTGGAATTGAATCTCTGGGCTGCCTTTTAGCCTTATTCAAAACTATCTTAAAAAATATTCTAAACTATCTTAAAAAATCTAAGTTTTTTGATGAGATGGACATGATTATTAGTTTTTTGATGAGATGGACATGATTATTAGTTTCTGACCTGGAATTGAATCTCTGGGCTGCCTTTTAGCCTTATTCAAAACCGTCTTAAAAAAATCTAGGCATTTTGATGATATGGCATGATTATTAGTTTCTGGTCTGGAATTGAATCTCTGGGACATGATTATTAGTTCCAGGTTCTGGAATTGAATCTCCGGGCTGCCTTTTGACCTTATTTAAAATTATCTAAAAAAATCTAGCTATTTGAAAAGCTGGTCTTGGTTGCCTTTTGATATTATTTAAAACCATGTAAAAGAAGTAATTTTAAGGGTTTGTCTTATTTAATAATTACTTGTTTGATATTATTTAAAACCCGTAAAAGAAGTAATTTTAAGGGTTTTTCTTATTTAATAATATAATTACTTGGTTGCATTGTGACCTTATTTAATATTTAAATGCGACCATTATTTAATATTTAATAATGGCGATGGTTAAATGTTATATGTTTTGGTACTTTTGGCGGGAATCTAGCATATTTAAATCTGCATAAAATCTCTATTTTTGTTTTGTTTAAATTTCATTTTTTAATGCATAAATGAATTTAGCATGTTGAAAAATTCTTGAGATCTCTATTTTTGTTGTTTAAATTGCATTTTTGAATGCATAAATGGATTCAACATGCTGAAAAACTGAGGCACTCGAAGTATATAAATTTAGCCACTCAAATTTATATAAAAAGCCAAAAGATAGAATGTTTAGAATCATTCCTCACTGAATCAACAACCAAACCATTGCTATTTTAATTGATTCAGGAGCTAGTCATAGTTATATAGATCCAAAAATGGTGGAAAGTTTGCATTTGTCAAGAAGCAAGCATGGGAAACCTTGGTTGGTGTAGTTGGCTACAGGAGCTAGAATAAAAGTTGATGAGATGGTTAAGTCATGTCTCATTGACATGAATGGACTGAACACCAAGGTAGATTTGAACATCTTGCCTTTATGTTCCTATGACTGTTTAATTGGGATGGATTGGTTGGACCAACATCATGCTCTCCTGGACTGTCATAACAAATAAATTACTTGTTTGGATGAGGAAGGGAAACTAAGGAAAGTGCAGGAAATTCCCAGAACAGTAACCATTAGAGAAATTTCAGCATTGCAGTTGAAGAAATGTTACAAAAAATGATGTCAAATATTTGCAGCTCATATAGAAAAGACACCTAAAGAAAATGAGTCAAATTTGAAAGATTATGCAGTCCTGGAAGAATTTGAAGATGTGTTAAAGGAAGTACCAGGACTACCCTTAAAAAGAGACATTGATTTCTGTATAAATTTAATGCCTGGAGCAACGCCAGTGTCAAAGACTCTTTACAGAATGAGTACACTAGAATTGAAGGAGTTGCAAATGCAGCTTGAAAAACTTTTGAAGAAGGGGTATATATGTCCAAGTGTGTCACATTGGGGTGCCCCAATCTTGTTTGTGAAAAAGAAAGATGGAACACTAAGATTGTGCATTGACTTTAGACAGTTGAATAAAGTGACTGTTAAGAACAAGTGTCCTCTGCCAAGGATTGATGATCTCTTTGATCAATTGAAGGATGCAAAGATATTTTCGAAGATAATCTCAGATCAGGATACCATCAAGTAAGGATTAAAGAAGAAGATATTAGCAAAACCGCCTTCAGGACAAGGTATGGTCATTATGAGTTCACAGTGGTGCCATTTGGGTTGTCAAATGCACCAGCTGTTTTCACGTGCTTAATGAATGGTGTTTTTCGAGAATATTTAGACAAGTTTGTCAGTGTTTTTGGATGACATTTTTATATATTCTAAGTTAGAGGAAGAGCATGAACATCATTTGAGGATGGTGTTGCAAGTATTAAAGGAGCATTAGTTGTATGCCAAATTGAGCAAGTGCTCATTTTATCAGAAACAAATTCATTATTTGGGGCATATCATTTCAAAGGATGGAATAACAGTGGATCCTACGAAGATAGAAGCCATTAGAGAATGGTCAGCGTCGAAGAATGTGACAGAGGTAAGATCATTAATGGGTCTTGCAGGGTCCAGCATAAGATTTATTGAAGGATTCTCAAAGATTTCACACCCAATCACTTCTCTGCAAAGAAAGGGAGTGAAGTTTCAGTGGACACTGGTTTGCGAAAAGAGTTTCCAACACTTGAAACAATTATTGACAAGTGTTTCAATATTAAGGATTCCAGACCCAAATGCATGTAATGAAGGACTTGGTGGAGTCCTCAGTCAAAGTAGGTTTGTTATATGTTATGAATCAAAGAAGTTGAAGGAGCATGAAAGAAACTATGCCACTCATGATTTGGAGTTGGCAGCCATAGTGCATGCCTTGAGAAAATGAAGACACTACCTCATGGGAAAAAGGTTCGAGCTAAAAACATACCACAATGGTATGAAATATTTATTTGATCAACCAAATCTAAATGCTAGGCAAAGCAGATGGTTAGAATTTTTAAGTGAATATGACTTTGATATAAAACATATCAAGGGGAAAGAGAATAAAGTGGTTGATGCATTCAGCAGGAGGGTGCATGAACTACATGCTACAACGATTAACATGTATCAGATTGATATTAAAAGCAAAATTTTGGAGGCTGCAAATGCAGATCTGCAATACAGAGAATTGGTAGCAAAGCTACATTAGGGTAAGATACCACAAAAGGTGGATGCTTATAATTTGAGAATATATGGAATACTGTTGCACAAGAACATAAATTTTTGTTCCAAATGTCTAGGACTTGAAACGTATGATTTTTCATGAAATGCATAGTCTCTCTTATGCAGGGCCCCTGGATATCAGAAAACCGTGGCAGCGATCAAGATCCATTACTTTTGCCTAGGTATGAAGAGAGAGATTACTGAATATATCGCTAGATGTATGGAATGCCAGAAAGTTAAAGCTGAGCATAGGCACCCAGCAGGGTTGCTGCAACCTTTGCCCATTCCTGAATGAAAGTGGGAAGTGGTGACAATGGATTTTATTATGGGATTGCCCAGAACAAGCAAGCTGCATGATTCGATCATGGTAGTGGTGGACAAGCTTACAAAAGCTGTCCATTTTATTCCATTGAAAAATACTCACAAGGCAGCAGATGTTGTTGATATTTTCATGAAGTGACACGATTGGACAAAATTCCTAAAACAATTGTGTCTGACAGAGATCTGAAATTCCCCTCGAATTTTTGGAAATGATTGTTCAAAGATTCAGAACGAATCTGAATTTTAGTACAATTTATCATCCTAAGTCTGATGGACAGACAGAGAGGGTGAACAGAGTGATAGAAGACATACTGAAAATGTATGTGATGGACAAACCATCGAAATGGGAAGACTACCTACATTTGGTAGAATTTGCCTACAACAATGGGTATCAGACATCGTTGAAGATGAGCCCATTTGAAGCACTTTACGACAGAAAGTGCAATACTCCAGTGAGCTGGGATAATCCAATCGATAGGACAGTAGTTGGGCCAGAGTTGCTCAAGGAGATGGAGGACCAAATGATAAAAATTAAGCAGAATTTAAAAGTTGTCCAAGACATGCAGAAAAGTTTTGTCGATAAGAACATAACTCACAAAGAGTTCAAAGTGGGGGATCATGTTTTCCTGAAGGTGAAAACTAATAGGAGTTCCCTAGTTGGGAAGTTGCTCTAAGTTGACAGCCAGATTTTGTGGGCCATTTGAAACCTTAGAGAGGATTGGCCCAGTGGCTTATATGATTGCATTGCCTGCATCTATGTCTGTTCATAATGTATTCCATGTATCATTGCTAAAAAAATATATACCTGATGCTAATCATGTTATTGATTGGAATGTGATTCAGGTGGAACAAGAAAACGCTTTTCAAGTGCATCCGGTGCGCATTATAGATCGGAAAATCAAGCAGCTCCGAAATAGAGCCATAGGGTTTGTAAAGGTCCAATGGACTTGGTACGGTCCTGATGATGCTACTTGAGAACATGAGGATGCAATACAGACATAATACCTGCATCTTTTTGAGGATTTATGAAACTTGTTGTATATGGGTATATGATGCACTGAGGCCAGTGCATAAATAAGGGGAGGGGATTGTAATATCCATTGGTCGAACCCAATTGTAAATGTAATGTAATGTAAGTGTACTTAAGCCGGTGAGTTGTTTTGACATCATTTTGTAATGCACCTTTTATGGCATAGTGCGCGCAAGTACTGCACAGTTAAATGATGAAGTGTGCACATAACCGGATACCGCGCGCAGTAACTAAAGTGTGCGCAGTATGGGGGTCAACAAACCTCGTGTATATGATATGTATTATACGCTGGTGAGCCAGTTATGATAAGCTGGGTTGCTTATGTTTTGGAATTAGGCCAGTGCGCCTAGATGTTAAAGGCCAACACGCCTATTTTGTATATGTCTCATGATTAATATAAAATACATTGCTGCGCGCAAACCGACCACGATAAAAGAGATGGGGGACTAAACTTCATCAGTGAGGGAAAGAGAAAGCCAAAAATGAATATTATATTAATATTTCTTAAAATATAAAGTATGGATAATTATTTTATCCTAAGTTCTAAAATTGGGGACAAGTGAACCAAAGTAGCTTCTAACATGACAAGTGTCAAGTTGGGGACATGCATACATGTCGTGGGGACTTAGCTCTTTGAACACCTACACCATCATTCCGACGAACATCCTTACCATCATTCTCACGATCATTCTTACAATGATCTCGCCTATGATTCCTTCTGTCATTCAGTCATCCAGTCAATGATTCCATGACCATTTTCACTCAGACAGTGAATTATCCTTGGGACATTCATTTCACAGTATCTGACCCTGTTTCCATAACCATTTCCTGTTGGTGTACCTGGTTAGCTTGGGAGCAGGATTGAAGAGGCGGGTTGTTAGGTTCGTGGGAAATTGAAGAGGCGGGTTGTCAGGTCCATGAGCAATTATCTCGCAATTCTCTGAGTGAGAGAATTGCTGGAGAATTGATTCCTGAAGGTGCTAAACTACAGCTACAGTGCTCTGAGACTTTTGGTTCGGCCTGTTGCTGAAGCCCTGGAAGGGAAGTGGGGTAGCCGATGGATTGTTGAGCAGAGAAGGGGCACACTTCCTTGGGTGGGACATGCATGTGGGGAATGAGAGACTGTAGGCTGTTAGTTTAGTGAGCACCTGAGACAAAGTGTTTTGTGTTATCTATGAGCCTTTAGCCTGGTTAGGAATCCTTTTACCCGGGTGGAGTTTAGTCCCAGCTCGGGGGTGACTCACTGTTGAGAGTGATGAACAATGTAGTCTAAGGCGGAGAGGTTCGTGGACGGTCTGTACGCAGTTGGTGATAATCTTTCCAAGATAAGTACCAATCGTGTGATAAATTTACTTGCNGAGTTTAGTCCCAGCTCGGGGGTGACTCACTGTTGAGAGTGATGAACAATGTAGTCTAAGGCGGAGAGGTTCGTGGACGGTCTGTACGCAGTTGGTGATAATCTTTCCAAGATAAGTACCAATCGTGTGATAAATTTACTTGCCGCATTGTTATTTACGTGCTTATGTTACAGTTTATAATATGTGTGATTATCACTGTCTGTATGTTTATGGGTATTTCCCTGTATATGCTGCATGTCTGTGTTTACTGTTATTTCAGTATGAAATTGTATATTTAAAGAACATAATTGTTTGTTTACGTTATATGTAAAGCTTTCGCAAGAGTGTTGTATGTATATGCTATAATTGCATGCAGTTTGAAGATAAAATTTATGTGGCATAGCTCAGTTGAATACTGGTTATGTTACGGTATGTTTTGCAGCGAGAGAACATAAGTGTTCCCTCGTGTAGCCTGATCTTTGAAGGCTAGGAATGTTACAAATACTATTTCAAAGCTCAGTAAAGCGTTTGAGGAGTGGCATGCTCGGTCGGTTTGAGGCCAGGGGTAGAATGTTTAGAATCATCCCTCACTGAATTTAGGACAAAAGAGCCAAAAAATAGAATGTTTAGACTACGCTTTTAATAATTATATGGTAGA